>JAKZAP010000010.1:9554809-9678485 GCA_023053575.1 Branchinecta lynchi
TACCCGGAATCCGGCGAAAACCGGAATATTTGTGAAAAGTAATATAAAGTTGATTGGAGGTTCGATTTAGGGGCAAGGAAACGTGCCGAGTCCGAACATGAAAATTATTTTCTCTCCGGACAATTAGTTCGGCCGGAATCCGGCCAAAACCGGAGAATTTGTTTAAAGTAAAAGTTTTATTTAAATTTGATAAGATGTTCGATTTGCGGGTAAGTAGACATACTGAATTCGTATATGACAACCATTTTCTCACAGGACGTATAGATCGCTCGAAAATTTTTTAAAAGTAAAAGTTTAATTGGAAGTTGATTAGAGGTTGGATGTAGGGGTAAGGAGACGTGCTGAATTCCTTTTTGAGATTTATTTTTTCGCCGGACAAGTAGTTCCGGAATTCCGCCGAAACCGGAAAATTGACAGAAGTAAGGCAGGAAGTTTCGATCTGCTTCGTCAAAATAGATATGACTTAAAGGGGTAAACACACATGCTGAATCCATATCTAAACTTGGTTTTCTCATATGTTTAGCTATTTTGCCTTAATCTTTTTTAAATTTTAATAGTAAAAGTGTTCAAGGAGTCTGGCGAAGACTGGATTTGGCGAAGACAAGACCCAATTGTCTGGATCAAATTTCAACTTTTGGGATCCCATCGAAACCTTTGGTCTTGTTATAAAGGAACTTCGCTGAATCCACGCAACTGTCGCATTCATTTAAGGTACTTAAGATAGCCGCTTCTTTGTTTGCTTAACAAAGTTGGAGTGTTTATAATGAAACAGAAAACTTAAAAGAGCTACTACACAGTGTGTACTCTTTTAATTAAAAGCGGATTTGCGCTTGCTTCTGCCGTTTTCCACATCTCGTGATTCTGTAAACTGTATACCAAGGCCTTTAATGAATCTTATCTTTTTTCAAGTTTCTGATGGACCCCATGGTTTTAAGTGTCTTATACATCTGGTGCCAGCTAAATAAGGATCAGATTGTCAGTTTTTGGTTTGGAACTCAGTTTAAGGCGATGTATCTTCCATGGGTACTTCTAGCTGTGAGAGTGGTTCTGTCTGGAGGGTAAGGATATTCTTTCGTAATCTTTGCAGTGTGTATTGCTTGCCAGGTTTTTCACGCTCGCTTTCAACTACTTTGACAAAGATGTTCCCAACGTGCTTTCGAATTCGAAGAGAGGTCAGCTTGTCGCGAAGCCTACGGGAGACCCCGATACGCAGGATGGAACGCGCGAGCTGTCGCCTGTAGCTCCCCTGTCGACTCAGCGGATGTAGTTATGCATATTCTTCCGTTGTTGTGAGCTTGGCCCCGTGGCGGGCGAGATTTAGCTCTCCTGTTTCCTGGGGGGGGGGGGGGGATATTCCGATACATGAGTCTTGATGGGTCCGAAACATCAAGAAACGTCCGAACAAGCCAGAAACACAGAAGACCGGTTACCCAGTGATTCACTATACCGGGAAGTAGATGATGCGACAAATCTGAAGAGATATATATATAAAATAGGTGAAAGAGTGAGGAAGTAAATTTGTACTATTGAGGAAAGTGCTGTATGATACCTCCATCAAACCAGCAGGCTCATTACGCGGGTCGCCCATTGTGCAGCCTAATGCAGCCTTTTAGATCACCTGCCAGTCCTGTTCTAGGAATGTGATATTTAAGAACTGTTCATCACCCTCACTTTCTTTTCTACACAAGTTTTCTTTTTTTCAGGGGATTAAGCGAGATTGTTGGGATTGTAGTAGGCCATCTTTACTTTTTCTTGGCCTTCAAATACCCCCAGGACTTTGGTGGAGCCTCCTTCATCAGCACACCTCAAATTTTGTAAGTTACTATATCAGCCGTCTTTGGTCTTGAGTTTCAGTGTGTTGCATTGACATGCCTAATGTGACACCGTCTGTTGGTAAATGTGACGGTATGGTGTCGCTCTATTTAGTTGATTCTTGACCCTACTTCGATTTCAGCTACCAAACGACTATATTTTTGTATCTATAAAGGCCGCCGCGCGGGTGCTTAGGAACAATTTTTAATCTCGAGAACCCAACCTCTTATCCGGGTGACGAGAGTGCATAAAAACACATTCCATCACAGTAGCCCCTCTCATGGGCTTATTCGTCTGTTTGATTCTTAAGTAGATTTTGTTTGTATGTGTAGTGTTTTGTAATTATGTCTTTATCTATTCTTTTGTACTCCACTGTTTTCGTCTTGTACGATTTGTGGGTTAAAAATAAATTATTATTAAATTATTATTATTATTATTTATACTTAACAGTGTTAATATTATCTGTCCGAATTTCTGCGGATTTTCTTTCTACTCGAATGAGGAAAATCCGAATGCAATCTAGAACTTCGTGGACACATCCGGAAAATCGGATATCAGCCCCTGATTTGCACCCCTCGTTTCTCTTACAAGTTCCCCGTAAGAGTAAACTGTTGTTTTTTTTACCGCGCTTCGGAAAAAAACAGTGGAACGTCAGTCTTAGAGCGTGTTCCACCCTTGTAACAATAGTTACTATTAGTTACTATTTCCGTTCCATCCTCACGAAAAGTTACTACGCTGACCGTTCCAACCTTGTCGGAATAGTAACTAATAGTTACTATTTGCTTACCATGCTCGGGAGCGTGGTAAGCGTAGTAACTACGCATCTCTGGAACGTGATTGGTCGGATTCGCCCCTGGCGTGAGATCCTGCTGGAAAATAGAAAAATCGTTCCAGCCTTGACGGCAAAAAGCCAGAATTTGTGACGTCATGCGTAGTAACTACGGTAAGTAGGATGGAACACGCTCTTAGCTTGGATCACGTGACACATCTCCGTCACGGGTCAGTTTGCATCCTAGGCTCACTGCTGGAGTACCGGATAGTCCAAGTAGGCACTGGCCTAGGTGCCTCGCGGACACGCAATTCTACTGATTTCGGGTCGTGTTGAAGCAAAAACGTAAGCTCATCGCGCGGCTTCGCCTCGTGACGATAGCATGAACGTTGATATATATATAATAATAATAATAATAATATATAATATAGTAATATAACTGCAGTAAAAAAGGCTTTCGCCTCTGTTAATTATTTGTCTGTTAAAGTTTAACTGAACAGGCAACTTATTTTTACATCTTAGATTCAAGTACATTGAATTATTACAACACCTATTGGGGATTTTCATTCTGTCCACAGTAGTCTTCAGTAGGGACGTTGGGAATGTGGACGTTTTCCGTGGCGAATCCGTCCACAATTCGCCCGCGAAAATCACTGCACTATCACTATCACTATCTAGCACTAGTTTTTGGCACTGCAGACTGCAGAAACTTCTTTGTTTATTTGATACACAATTTATTTACTCGTTTGCTGCTGGTATTGTTGCCAAATGTTCCAGGCACCATAGAGATATCACAAAAACGGGAAGAGCGGCAAGCACAATGGGATAATCGATTATTTGGAAATATCAGAAAAACAAACTAACGCTTTTTCATCGGGTTTTCAAGATTATATAAGCGAACAAGTGATGGGTAACTAGACTGTCGTATCCTAGCCCTTTTCGGTTAAACTTTAATCATTTGTCCCCGCGTTTTGAAATTGGTGATTTAACGTGTTTATTGGATCCCCGTTTTTATCGAATTTGATAATTCATCCAACTTTTGTTCATTCAGCATCAATTTCACCGCATTCGGTCTGTCCCTTCGTAAATTAAGATATAGGTACTAGATTTTATGGAAAATATGTTGTGGTCCCGTTGATTGTGATAATGGTTCAACTTCCATAAGGTGGTCATTATCAGTTTTTGGGTAGATTGACTAATCCAATTCTTTTTATTTCAGCTATGACTACTTCCCCAATCGTAGAGGTGGCATTCAGTCGCAATCCGGTGTGATTCGACCTGGCGCGGAAGTTAGAAGAGATACAGGCAGGCGTGATTGGGGGGAGGGGTAACACACTAGGAAGTGGTTAATAACTCTTTATAACCTCGACTTACCCTATTTTATAATGTATGTTGTGTTTTCACATTTGCCCTTACTTAGGCACTTCCTTACATTACGCCTATGCTGCTATGAATGCTTATAGCACAGGGACTGGCTCAGTCCAACGCCCACTAATAATGATTGGAAAATGGTCAAGAAATCTGTATACGTCTCTCACAAAATCCGATGACGGGTTGCTGCCAGACGCGCTACAGAACAATAACAATCACACGTGAGATCTCGGTATAAGTTATCTGAAGAGTGAAAAAGCGATTAGGCTTTAGCTTCATCTCAAGTGGCGGGCCAGCACTCAGCACTGAAGTCGGAAGCAAGATATGAAAAAGTTGATGAAGCTTGACAGAATAGAGTTGGGTAAAGCAAAAATAGAGAAAAAGGCATCTTAACCAGTTTTAAACATGGCTAGGCCTAAAGGCGTATTCTCGCCGTTCCCCGAGGACTCCTCGGGGAATCGAAGGGAACGGCGAGAATAGAGGGAGTGACTCCACGCGGACTCCGCGTCCGGAAAACAACGAGAACACGGGGAATGCTTCCAAAATGAATTTTCTTCTAAAAAGAAATATGCAGTTGACGAAATTAGTCTGGATCCACTTTTTATTTGGTTTTGTTTATTCTGATTGTTCTTATTTAATTTGACATTACACATACACCAGCAAAAATTGATTCCCCTCTGAATCTGAAAGGGAGTCCTTATTGATGATGGTGATGATAATCGGAGCATTCCCCGTCTGTGGGGACTCGCGAGAATACGAGGAGGGAGTCCCCGGGACAAACAAAAACGCAGGGACTCCTCAAGTGGAGTCCTCGGGGAATGGCGAGAATACGCCTTAAGAGGAATTGAAGATAGCCCAACAAACCTGAGCCTCATTTTTATTGCAAGCTGCAGGTCCACTTCTCGGCCGATCCCGGACTGATTCTTTCTACATCCGTTTTTGCAGTGCAGCGCTTCCGAGGAAGACGGCAGTGCTTCTCGAGAATCGCGGACTTGCTCACCGACCAAGTCCGTGCTTCCCTGCAAGATGCTGCAGCGCTGCCGCTTCAACCAAGAAGAAAGTGAATCCAAAAACGCATATTGTGCAAAAGCAAAGAAGTGCTGCAGCACCGATCCGGCAGCGCTATTGCAACAAAAACGAGGCTCTGGATAAACGTACACCAAGAAGTAACGTGCTAATAGCTGCGTATTTTGTCGTCATCCAGTTAACCGACCTACAAGATTTCCCACTATAAGTGTTTTCTTTCTTCGGTTAACCGATCTGACATTTTATAAGCTGTTTTTTTTTGCTCTGTTTGCCGGTCGGTTAACCGACCTGTGGACTGAGGCGGGAGCTCCGTCTAACCGACCTACGCTCTTGGCAAGGCGCGAAATTCAAAAATCTCATTGGAGAGATAGAGCGTGTTCCATCCTACTTACCGTAGTTGCTACGCATGACGTCACAAATTCTTGATTTTTACCGTCAAGGCTGGGACGATTTTTCTATTTTCCCGCAGAATATCATGCCACGGGCGAATCCGACTAATCACGATTCAGAGATCCGTAGTTACTACGCTCCCGAGCGTGGTAAGCAAATAGTTACTATTAGTTACTATTTCGAGAAGGATGGAACGGTCAGCGTAGTAACTTTGGTGAGGTTGGAACGGAAATAGTAACTAATAGTTACTATTGGTACGAGGGTGGAACAAGCGGATAGGCGCCAGCGACGGGCAGACGCCATTTTTTCTTATAAGCCGTTTTTTAGAGCTCAGTCGAACTGGCCGGCGAGACGAAACGGTCAATAATGGCAAATAGGTAGGTTAACCGACCTGTGGAGATAAGGCAAACAAAACAGCTAATGTTTTCTTAACGATGGCACACGTAGCGGCCAGAAAAGAACTAATCTGAGAGGAATTATAGGAGGGGCGTTTTCTGAGCGGGCTTAACTATCGTTCACAATAAGAATTACAGGAACAAGCTGCATAGAGTAGAAATTCGGTTGTTTCTAGGATCTGTTGATTCCAACACATGGTTGGGCAGCAACTCCAGCAATCGTTTTTGCTCCTTGGTGTTTTACGTCCAACTTGTCCGTAAACCAAATCGTTAAGTACGGAGTTGGACTCCCCCGAGGAAGATGGGACGGAATCGGTGTAAAAGGGAAGAAGGTATGTTTGCATAAATGACTCGAAACAGCATACGGTTGGACCGAAAAAACGAAAAGGATCCTAATGGACACTAGACGTTGAAGACGCACCTTTCGAATTAATGCAGCATGTTTATTGTGGCTCGTTAGCGCAAGATTGGTCTATAAAGGGGCTGTTTTTTGGGATCCCAGAACGTGCGTGGAGGGATGCCTATTTTGAGATTCTGTAAAGTTTGGGCCGTAGTCCCAAAGTTTACTAGAAATTGTTCAGTATTATTTCGATAGCAGTAATGTTCGGTATATTTACGGGGTTTCGGTAGTAACACAGCCTGACGAGGACCCCTTGCCAAGAAGGGCCGAAATATCGCTGATGAAAAATCAGAGCTGACGTATCCGTTGTAAACATTGTTCGAATAAATGTTTCAAAGTCAGCTTGGGCTCAAAGAATATTTGTAACACAGAATCCCAATTAGGCTATCGGTACAATCTATTGGATATTATTATGATCGGGATTTGGTATAATTCCTACTATTTGGTGGTCATCACCAATTTGGTGAGAGAATTTAGGTGAGAGAACTATTTGGTAATTTCTTGATGCCAGAGCTATTCGGTATGTTTATGGAGATTCGGTAGTTACACACAGTATCCCGAATAAGCTATCGGTCCAAATATTCGGTACCATGATTGAGATTCGGTAATTTATTCGATATAATTTTCAGGATTCGGTAGTTACCACGAATCCCGACTTCTCTTCAAAGACTACCAAATATTATTCGGTAGTCTGTGATACCAGAATAATTTGGAATACTAGCCAGGATACGGTAGTTATTCAGAATCCCGAACATGCTATTGGTCTAAACTTATTTGGTATAATAACTGGGATTGGGTATAATTTCCAGGATTCGGGAGTCACCACAAAGGACAAAATTACTCTATGATTTCATCGATAGTCGTTACTTTTATTTTGGATCCCAAAAAGAAGATCTTATCATAAATGTGTTGAAAATTCTGCCTGCGACGCTTTTCGTAATATTCTTTATTTCGTGGAAGGGTGCGTCATTTGATTGGGGTTTTAAGCCGGTTTTAAGTTTGGGATTTCGAACCATTAAAACTAGAATTTGGATGGAAACAGTCAAATTTGACAGGAAAAAGCTCACTTTAACGCAATCTCCCCTGCGGCGCTCACTTTATGTGATCATGGGCAGCATTGACTAGACTACAGTACCCCTGCTGCCAGAACATCGCTTTATTGGGTTTATGAAATCCACGGTAAATGATTAAGAGAAGCAGTTAAATTTTACCCTACAGGAACAAAAAATACTTTTCGAAAATTTTCGCCGGCGGCGCCCGAATTTGGGGGAATAATACACATGATATGATGACTATCTCTCCCTTCCGATGCAGAATCTCCGGGTACCTGCGGAAGAACGGGAGAAACGGTGTCACAGCTGCCCTGACTCGGGATTTGAGTCATTGAGTTTGAGTCGTTACGGACACGTTTGTTCCTTCTTGCTGAGAATCACTGGCGTGTTTTGAACTTAGAGCTTTGTCACACTGGGCTCAAAACGGCGCAGAATCTGCGTCGAAGTCGTCACACTGGACCGAAGAAAAGGCAGCTTTTTGGGTTGCTAAATAAAAAAAAGAAGAAAAGTACAAGATACACCTAATTCTGAATGTTGTTGTTTTAAATTCAGGAGATCATTTAGAACGAAACAGCTAACACGTATATGTTAAATGAAATATACTGGTATTTTTTAGTGCTGTTGACAATAAAAACAATGTAAATAATATTTTATTCACTTGAAAGAAAAAGGAAAAAGACATCAAACAGGTGCTTCTTTCATATTTTTTGGCAGAAAGTAAAAAATAGATGTGACTAATGGTATTTTGACATCTAGGAACTCTTTACCTTTCTCCCCCCAAAAACTTTGGTTAATCCTGGAATGTTGAAAACAAAATCATGATAGTTCGCACTAGCCCAGCATAACTGAATTGTTGCAAAACTGCTCAAGTTTCGATTTTACAACCCTAATTGCAGTCCCCTCATGATCCCCGAGCTGCCCCAAACCCATCAACCGTCACGTCCCCTGAGGATTTTCAGAACCTCACCGGCGACCGACCCAATCTGCGCAGATTTGTAGACCCTAAACAGCGCAGATTGTCAAAACGGCGCCGTTTTGAGCTCAGTGGGACCAGGCTCTTAGTCACATAGAGTATAGATAGAAACTGTTACTGCAGTCTTGCCCGGCAATATATTTTTCAAGTGGGCTTCGCCAAAACGCTGCCGAATAGTTGGCTTATCGTCCTTCATGCTGCCCTTTAATGTTACTCTTCCTACGTAATCCTTGAAAGATTCAGTAAAAATTTTGGCTCTGCCCCCCCCCCCCCCCCTCAAAGAAAATGCACTTGCGACGCCACTGCTTCTGGAAGTACCCTAACTCGAAAACAGGCAGACCAACCGAAAAGTGATCGGGGTATGGCACTTTGGCGAAGCTGTAAATGCCATAAAAACATTAGTTAAATGTGTTTCATGACCTTTAAAGTGACACGGGCAGCGACTGCTCTATGCAAACTTATTTTGACAGCTACAACGTAATATGAAACGGTAATGGATAAATTGACTGTCTATTATGGACAATTAACTACAACGAATTATTATGGAAGAATAACCGGTACAGTGAAGAGTTACTGACAAAATACCTGTATATTCAAACAATTGACGTGACAGATGTGATGTTCGTTATGCGAACCAGCGTGCCCATGGGCCGTCAATTTGTGTCAAAATTAATCAGCCACGTTTATGTTTTTGCCATTTTCCCGCTAGCTTCACGAATGGTTTTAACTTGAGGATGGTATTCTTGCGCTCAAGAACTCCCCGTTTCAACCCATTCAATCCAATTACCCATTCAACAGTTTGTCGCAGACATAAAAAGCGGAAGACTTACAGTTCGCTATGTTTTTAGTACCATTTATTCTAGAAGACAGTATAGTATTTGCTCGTGTTCCCATTGAGTTTTTTTTTTCTTGACGTTTTTGAAGTTTCGTTTTTGCATTGACTATCGTATCTGATATTACGGTTGCTTTGTAAAAACGTCAATTGCTGAATTCGCGCTTTTAGAAGTTCCGTCAAATGAAATACTTATACCCTCTCGCAACACAAGCACCAACATCTTCCCCACCAGTTTCACAAAAAGTGAGATGACTTTTCAGATATTATATGTTCAGATGTTATACTATGTATAACTGCAAAAACGACAGACACCATCAACATGTTATCGAAAAAAGAGAGTCACCCCCTTGACTATTTGAAGAACGTCACCCCGGTGACGATCGGCAAATCAATAAGGAAATCAGCGGGAGAGAACCCAAAGAAGAAAAAGCTGAACTCATGCTAAGGATTCCTGATTCTGGATGATCTGGATTCCTGATGATGAATTCTTGATTTGGTTGCTGCCAGACTTCTATAGCCTTGATTATAGTGGGCTGCTTCTACTATTGGATATTCAAAAGATGGTGAGTCTTCGAGCAGCTTCACAGGAGTTGTAGTGCAACCCGAAGAGATCACCCGGACTATCCTAGTCTAGTCTCTGTCTAGTCTTCAGATTGTGCCTAACCATGAGAGTGTTCCAACCTTTAAACAATAGTAACTACTAGTTACTATTTTTGTTCCTACGGCTACATCACAAAAAGTTACTAGGCTACACTGGCCGTTCCAACCTTCTTGAAATAGTAACTAATAATAACTACTTGCTTACCATGCTCGGGAGCATAGTGAGCATGGTAACTACGAGTCTACCATGCATCTCTGCACATCTCTCTAACTTAATTGGTTGGATTCTCCTGGGGAATTAGATTTTGCTGCAAAATAGAACAATCATTCCAGCCCATGTTCCAGCCTTGACGCAAGAAGCCAAAATTTTGGCAGGTGAATGTGTATTCTTGCGAATTCAATTTTAGGTTGGAACATGATTGCAGTGCTTCCACTCACTCCCGATTTCTCGGGAGATATCCCGGCTTTTTTGGAAATCTCCCGACCAAAATTTTCTCCCGGTAATCTCCCAATTTTTGTAATTTGCCAAAATTATAATAAGGTTATATTTCTGTCCGAAAATTTCGGTCCAGAGGCCCAAAGTTTTGCTAAAATGGTTCTGTATTTTTTCGATAGCACGACTATTCGATATATTTATGGGGATTCGGTAGTTGTACAGAATACTAAATAGGCCATCGGTAAGAAAAACTTCCGTAATCGGGATTCGGTATAGTTGCCAGTATTCTGTAGTTATCACAAATTTGGTGCGAGAATTTACTGAAACCATCTGGTAATTTTTCGATGCCAGAACTATTTGGTATACTTGTGGAGATTTTGTTGTTACATGGAATCCCAAATAAGCTATCGGTTCAGAACTATTCGGAATAACAACTGGGATTCGGTAATTTGTTCATTATAATTGCCAGGATTCGGGAGTTACCACGAACCTCAAAACTTGTAAGAGGTCGAGTGAAGCACTGGTCGCGGGACAAAAGGGATGATCTATGATTTCATCGATAGTCCTTACTTTTATTTGGATCCCCAAAATAAAGTCTAATCATAAATATTTTGAGAGTTCCGCCTGCATCGCTTTTCGTAATATTCTCTATTTTCTGGAAGGGCAAATCATTTGACTAGGGTTTTAAGCCGGTTTTAGGATTGAGATTCCGAAACATTAAAAGGTAGAATCCAGCAAAATAAAATCTCGCCTGCGCCGCTCACTTTATGTGATTATGGGTAGTATTGACTAGACTACCCTTGATGTTGCTGCCAGAAAGTCGCTTCATCCGGTTCTTGGAACTTCTTAGAGTCTCTGCATTTAATCCACAAAACAATGATAGAATGTGTAAGAGAAGCAGTTCAGTTTTAGCTTACAGGAAAAAAAAAAACTGGATTCCGAATAAATTTAGCCTGGGGCACTCGATTTAATTTTCTATTTTCTTTAATAAATAGAGTTGTTGCTGGAATCATGCTCGGCAATATATTCTTCCAGTGGGCTTCGTCAAAATGCCGCCTAATAGTTGGCTTATCGTCTTTTCATGCTGCCCATTAATTGTTACTCTTCCTACGTAATCCTTTCTGTTCCATAATTTAAAGAGGATTCGGTAAAATTTTTGAGAGATTGGGTAAAATTTTTACTCTGCATCCCCCCCCCCCTAATGAAAATGCACTTGCGACGACTCTGCTGACGCCTGATGGTTGCTTTGACAACTAGGGCTAAATTGTTGGAAAAATGGTAAAGTGACGATTTAAATCCTCTACTTTCGATCTTCCTTCTGACCCCAAGGTGATAAAAGGTCAGGTTTCCAATGGATTTTCAGTTCTCACGGGATGTACCCATTTCGTAAAACTGCACAGAAAAATCGACTAATTTTCAATCCAGAAATCCGCGTTGTTTCTGAAATTTGCAAAATCTGAGGAAGCCGTAGAAGCCAGGGCGGCCTCTACTGAAACGGAAAGAGAAATTTTCAGTAGACCTCAGGTGTCCTTTAAATTTTAGAGGTGTAAATCGGAAGTTTTCTGTCAGCATGGCTATGAAACTGGTCATATACTAAAATGTGTCATTTATGCATCGAAACTAGAAGTACGAGGAATTATATGAGTGTTTTCACATGCTAAAAAGTTGAATGCAGTTACTCAATGCCTTTTTTGTAAAAAAGCTAACTCTAAAATTGCTTTGTCAGACATAATCACTGTTTCAAAACTCCCGATTTTCCCCCTGATTTCTTATAATTATCTCCCGAAAATCTCCTGGTTTTTTCGAAGCAGTTCCTGATTTTCAAAAAAGGAAAGTGGAAGCACTGCATGATTGTTCGTTTCAGTACTTGTTTTGGTGGGTTTGTAAATTTTTTGTCAAATACAAACTGTCCTACCACGTATTTCTAAAGTTCCCTTAAGTGACCCATCATGCATACATAGAGCGTGTCCCACCCTATTTGCCGTAGTTTCTATTTGACGGAGCAAAACGGATAAGTCAGCTATATTTTATTCGAGCTATTTTTCGGCCCTTCTTGGCAAGGGTCCTCTTCAGGCTCAAGCCTCTAAACTGGAAAATGAACTCTTATCCGTTTTGCACCGTCAAATATGATTCGCAGTCAGCTTGGGCTGAAGGAACATCTTATCGTAGTTTCTATGTATGACCTCACGGGATCCTAGCTTCTTGGCATCGAGGTTGGAACACAGTTTGCATTTTTGGCAAAATATTGTGCAGCGGGCTGATTGGACTAATTACAATAACTAACATTAACCATGCGCCGGCAACATGGTATCGAAATGGAAGGTCACCCGTTTGACGATTTGAAAAATGGGTGATGACCTGAATCAAACGGAATGATTAATCAAAACAGAAAATCAGCGGTAGACAACTCAAAGAAGAAGAAGCTAAACTCTTGATTTGGTTGCTGCCAGGGACTCCTGGATCTTAAGAGTTTCCTAACGAAAATTTCTAGAATAACCTTGATTATAGTAGGCTGCTTCTACTGTTCGGTATCATAAGATGGTGAGTCTTCCAACAGCTCCACAGGAGTTATAGTGCAACCTGAAGAGATCACCCTGAACTATCCTAGTCTAGCATAAAAATCCGGTCAAAATATAAACCTGTCTAACAATAATTTCTTTTGAAGAAAAGTTGTTACAAAATTTGTTCTTCAACACTCAATCGAAGTGAAACTCTTATGCTATCCGTGGTAACCCTTGTGAAGTTATCTTTTTTACTCAGCCAGCTGGGGGAGCCCAACCAAGCGATCTGATTGGCTCTGCATAAGACAAAGTAGAGCTAGGGTCTGGTCTCTTTAAGGGCAGTTCTGACGGTCTAGAAAGCTTTGCGAGCTTCTGCGCCGGCTGTTTTAGCAACTTTGGCTAAAACTCACTTCTCTTTCCAGAGCTCTTCTTACACTCCGCTAGTTTTCGCCAGCACTTGGAAAGTTAAGCCACTTCATGAGTGGAAAGTGATATTGGCAAGTCAGTGAAAAGTTGTAAATGTTCAACTGAGGCGCACCGACTTCTCGTATTTTCTTGCACTCAGTGGATTCTCAGTTTGCTTTTCGGAAAGCGAATCGAAGATATCCACCAGTAATAAGAAAGCCAGAATCTGCCAAGCATAAAGGCACAAGAAAAAAATAGAAAGTTGTTGCACCTTCACAACTTCTCACTGGCCAAAATCATTTTCCACTTGTGAAGTGGATTAGTTACAAGGCTCTCTGGAATAAAAATAAAAACAACACAGACAGGTTATCAGTCTTACCAGAGTTCCTGCTGAACCAGTAATTAGTATCACTTATGATCCTTGGGACCAGCACAAGTAAATTGTAACAGTTATGGCACCAAAATAGCAGAATAATAAGAGGGAGGGGCTAATTACTTATTACGGTGGCCTCTGGCGTAAAATAATAACAAGAATTGTAGCCGAATAGTTCAGTAGTTCAATAGAACTCTCAGATCTCTGTTATAGCTTCTCAATTTTCAGTCCTTGTAGACAGCTCGTCTTGCTTCTTTGTTCTCGCTTTTTATAAAACACTAATTTAACCACCCTTTAAACCTGCATAGAGGGGTTTACATCTGCCTTTTATTGACCAATCAGGAAGGATAATCTGGAGTAGAGAATGAGATTAGAGACTTGATCACCAAAGCAACTTCTCAGTTCTGCAGAATTGCAAAACCTTTCACATTCTTGATTCAGACGAATATGCAAGAAAAGGGAATTAGTGTCTTCTTGAATAGTAAATAAATACAAAAAAAGAGAATTGTGGGAAGAATCCGACTTGTTGCATGATGAGAGGACATAATCAAGGAGATTTGGTGAGCTATGTGATATTCATGTCTTGGAAGTTCTAAATTTTTTAATGGTTTAGAGGATAGATTTAAAGTATTATCGATGCCAGGAGCATGCCAATGCACAGATTTGTTAACCCCAGTGTAGGTAATTGTAAGATAAATGTCAACGCTATAGCTACCAAAACGTAATTTGCAATCAACAGTGAAAAATTCTGATTGTGCTCTGTTGCAAACATTTTCTGTTATCTGGCAGCTCCACAAGGGAGTTTAACATTGCCAGACAGTAGGGCTTGTTTGTACTGCAATTCCACTTTACAGAGACAACTTAAGAGTTGTTTGTTCTTCTCTGATGTTTCGGGATAGGGTTGTGTTTGAGTGTTTCCAGTAATACAAATTCTGGTTGGATTGCTGATGGTTAAATCAGTGTCCTGATTTCACTTATAAAATCTGGTACATGGTTCAGTACGATACTGAACGCTGAACCCTACGATATGCAGAAAGCTACTGAAATTTTGGAAGTTGATGAAAATTTTGGTTCATTTCACATGGGAAGAGATGCATTTGTTACGTCCACTTCCTACAAGGTTAGTTTTCCACAAGGTTTGTTTCCCCACAAGGTTTGTTTCCCCACAAGGTTTGTTTTCCCACAAGGTTTGTTTTCTCACAAGGTTTGTTTTCCCACTGTGTTGGTTTTCCCAAAAGGTTCGCTTTCCCCACAAGGTTTGTTTTCCCATAAGGTTTCTTTTCCCACAAGGTTGGTTTTCCGCAAGGTTGGTTTTCCCACAAGGTTTGTTTTCCCACAAGGTTTGTTTTCCCACAAGGTTTGTTTTCCCACTAGGTTTGTTTTCCCACAAGGTTGGTTTTCCAGAAAGGTTTGTTTCCCCACAAGGTTTGTGCCTTGCCTGAACTACCAGTGATGACCAGACTTGTTTTCAGTTTATCTCAGCGATATTTTACTTATTGATTCTGGACAGGTACCGGACTTTACTTAAATACTTAGCCATAATCTTTCTCATAAGGCTCAAGTATGCCTTAAATCCAAATATCCATGCAATAATTCATCTTCCTCTTTTGTCATAATAAAATTTTTTTTTTTTTTTTTTTTGTCCTCTTTTGAGATTGAGAGCCGGTAAGAAAAAAACAAAAAAAAGTATGAGATATATTGGAGCACAGATCTAATGACCAAACTAACTAGTAGCATGCAGTGGTATTCAGGTCTTGTTCCAGATTGTTCTTCGAGAGCGAACGAGGAGTACTCCCGAACACCGAGTTTGTCTTCGAAGAGCTGTCCCCGTCGTTTACGCCGGATAACGCTGACAGAGAACTCGAGAACTTTGAACTTGTAAATGTTTTGGTGAGTCTCTGATATACCGTAGTTCCTCTTGTGGAAATTTGAACGGTGGTGTGAAATTGTGAACAGCGATGGGTAGAGACTCGGGTAGAGTAGTTCTCATCTTCATTAGCTTCTGAATGGTTACTTACTTGTTATCTCTACTGCCCTATCCAGCTCCTGCTAGATTTCCGATTCTGATCATTTGTTTGGGTGCATCCCCTTACTTGTTCCTTTTAGCAGCTTACGGTTAGCATTCTGGACTTCTTTTCGGATAAAGTGTTAAATTTGTTTTCGGTAGCATTGTTGTCTTCCCGTTATTTACAGTGATTCCGGATCTTGATATTACCCTCCCATCTGAACTGCGTAGGAAAATCTTTCTTTCGATGCTATGCCAAACGCTTGTTACCCAATGCCAAACACCAGTCACTGTAGGTACCGTAACTCTAACCTACTCCACTATAGATTGATACGAATTCTGACTAGGTGATTTCTAAACTTCACTGGACGATGAGTGTTTTGCTGAGTCAGGGTATCCAGCGATAGGCATATGTTATACTAAATGCTGGATAGAACGAGCTTTTGGCATACGTTAACCCAAAATCAAGAGGTTGTGGTAGACTAGGCTATATTCTGAATGAATGGACCTATTTCCCTAGTTCAGTAAATAACTAATCTTGTTCTCTCTTTACAGGAAGCAATGTCAGTCATTTTGTCTCCATAGTTCAGAACAACAAGCTGCACAATCACACTGGCTTGGATTCATTACACCGAAAATGGTAAGAACCCATACATCTTTACAGTAGCCTAGTTTGCATGCAACTAAAGTCCATGTCGATCGGATAAATCATATTGCTATTGATCTTAAAAAGGCTTTCAATTTAGTCAAGCATGCCAACCTTTTGGACTAGCCATTTACAAAATGTAATGTAGAATATTTTTAGTAAGAATCGTCGCTAGTGTTAGGCTATATCAGATAGGACGCAACTGCTAAATATAAATCAATCTATTCCGAATGTCTCCCGGGTTTTTTTACGGAGTACCGCAAGGTACAATTTTAGGTCCTTCACTGTTTCTCCTCCTGGCAAGGAGTTCATTTTCCGACCTGTGGAATTACGCGGATGATCTCTCGCTTGTTGAGATTTGTCGGAGAAACATTAAAAGTTCTGTAACATGTGCCTTCGATCGGGTAAGCTTCTATCCCGATATGGGGCTCCTACCGACAAACTAATTCAATTTTTCTTTTGTTTTGTCTGGCCTTTCCAAGACTTTTGCCATATGGCATTTTGGAATCAGTTCACTTGTACCACAGTTGGCATTCTTGCCATGAGCAAACATTGTTCCTTCTTTTTTTCCAGTCTTTTTTTTTCAGCCGCTTTCCATGATCGTTGCCAGGTATGACAACCTTGGTAAAATTTGCACAGCAGGTCTCCGGATGATTATGCTCCTCGGAAACAATAAACGAAACAATATACGTCACATAAAGAGCGTGTTCTAGACCACTTATTTTAGTTACTACGCATGACGTCACGAATTTTGGCTTTTTGGCGTCAAGGCTGAAACGTATTTTTATATTTTCGGCAAAATATCATGAGACTGGCTAATCAGGCAAATCAGGTGACAGATATTCGCAGTTACCACGTGTGCTACGCAGGCTACGCCCCCAAGCGTGGTAAGCAAATAGTTACAATCAGTTACTATTTCGAGAAAGTTGGAACGGTCAGCGTAGTAACTTTTCACGAGGTTAGAACGAAAAGAGTAACTAATAGTTACTATTATTAGAAGCGTGGAACACGCTCAAAGAAAACAAGCATAGCAAGCGTAATAATCACTGTATTGCCAACAAAGGAGATAGATACACTTACGAAGTGAAGAATCTCGGGAATGAGAATGGATGGAAATACTACTGAAGTAGAATGAATTGCTATCATAAGTACGACGTTTCCTTTAAATATCATCATAAATTTGTTACTACTATCTAAATTAGTGCCTTATGCTCATGATGTTTGCTTAACTAACTATAATAGCAAACCTAGCCTATCCAAATAGCAAGCTATAATATAACGTATGACGGTCCCCGATAAGTTGAGATTAAACATGACACAAGGTAGCTAACTTATCTTTCATTGGTCAAGCCGCCTTGTATGATGAGGGATGCTTATGAAGCGTTGCTCGAAATGTGGAAAAGCCTCTATATTCTCTGTGATTGGGTCGTCCCAGAAAGGGGTACGTTTTTTAGTTTACGTTTACGTTTTTGGGATCCCAAAACGGTAAGTGGAGGGATACCTATGACATCGCAAAAGTTGTCCGTCTGTCCGTCTGTAATCACGATAACTCTCGAAGGGAATGAGATATTTTGATGAAACTTGGTGTGAGGATTCGTTGGGTCGTCGGACCATTCGATTTCGTAGATGGGCTTTGTAGCCCGACATTTAGGGGTGGGGGAGGGGGTTTAAATTAAGGGGCAAACAAAATATTTTGAAACAGCTAATGTGATAGTCGATTATGGGGTAAGAAGACATGCTGAGCACGATGGTGAAAATCTTGTGAAAATCCGATGACAAAAACATTTTGTCATCGGACGAGTAGTTCGTCCGGAATCCGGCCAAAACCGGAAAGTTTGTTAAAAGTAAAAGTTTTATTTGAAGTTGATTAGATGTTCGATTTAGGGGTAGGAAGACATGCTGAAGGCGATGGTAAAAACCATTTTGTCATCGGACGAGTAGTTCGTCCGGAATCCGGCCAAAACCGGAAAGTTTGTTAAAAGTAAAAGTTTTATTTGAAGTTGATTAGATGTTCGATTTAGGGGTAGGAAGACATGCTGAAGACGATGGTGAAAACCATTTTGTCATCGGACAAGTAGTTCGTCCGGAATCCGGCCAAAACCGGAAAGTTTGTTAAAAGTAAAAGTTTTATTTGAAGTTGATTCGATTTAGGGGTAGGAAGACATGCTGAAGACGATGGTGAAAACCATTTTCTCGACGGACAAGTAGTTCGCCAGAAATCCGGCCGAAACCGGAAAGTTTGTTAAAATTCTAAGTTTTATTTCGAGTTGATTAGATGTTCGGTTTAGGGCAAGAAGACATGCTGAACACTTATGTGAAAACAATTTTCTACCCGGACATGTAGTTCGCCCGGAATCCGGCGAATACCGGAAAGTTGGTTAAAAGTAAAAGTTTAATTTGAAGTTGATTAAATCTTTTATTTATGGGTAAAAAGACATGCCGAACACGATGGTTAAAATCATTTTCTCGCTGGAGAACAAGTTCGCCCGGAATCCGGCCAAAACCGGAAAATTTGTTAAAAGTAAAAGCTTTATCTGAAGCTGATTAGATGATATATTTAGGGGTAAGAAGAGACGCTGAGTCGGTATATGACAAAGGTTTTTTACCCGGACATACAATTATTCCGGAATCCGGTTGTAACCGGACTTTTTTTCAGTCAAACTTTTATTCAAAGTTGATTAGATGTTCTTTATAGGGATAAGGAGATACGCTGGTTTTGTTTCTGTTTTTTTTTGTTTTGCTGGACTAGTAGTTCGCTCGGAAATCGGCAGGAAGTCTCGGTCAGTATCGTCAAAATAGATATGGCTTATAGAGGTATATCTGAACTTGGTTTTCTCTGATGATTAGCTTGTCCAAGACTGGATCTGGCGAAGACAAGACTCGATTGTCTGAATCAAATATTAGATTTTTGGGATCCCATCGACACCTTTGGTCTTGTTTAGTTTACTGTCATGCTGATTCAGACCTCCACAACTTTATTTATACAGCTATTATTTTCCGTCTTCGTTTAACTTGTAGGTAAAAGAAAGCCGAGTCGTGGATCCCCTTTCTTACCGTAGTTCATACCCACCCTGCGGTATTTCACTAATTCTTACGTCTGTCGCGGTTCGCTCTTTTCTAGGCCACTACCCCGAGTCTTGTCACCATTATAGTTCTACTGGATAGACCGGCAAGACCTGTTACACAGTTGTCCTGCAGTACGTTGGATAACAGCTAGAAGCAGCATTGTTCTTTTCGTAAATTGATCACGATTTATCTACCACGAAAAAAGCTATCAATGTTCATAGACAAATCCGAAATGCTAAGTCTCCCAGTAAGATCCAGCGGTTCGTTATTGGGGAATGCATAACTTATCACTCCTCTCGCCCGGTAAGGTTGTGATGCTCATTTGAGAGAATATTTAAACTAACCCTCCTTCTTTTTCAGGTGGACAAGCGTGATACAAGAGAATTAATCAGCTTCCAGGAAAGAATCTGCAATTTGTAAACTGTGTTCAGTGCCTTGCTTCTTCTGGATTCCACGGACGTAGGACTGAAAACGGTCGCTGCCTAGTTTTCAAAGTAGCCGTTTTTCCTCCGAATATTGGTAGAGCATTGACAAAATCAGCCGTCAAATCGCCACGGTCTACGGTTGTCGTGTGATTATGGAACAATTTTGACATGATTAGTGAGGCATTGTTGCGTTTGAAAATCCTTGGCAGGCATATGATCAAAGAAACTTTACATTCAAGCAAGAGGGTTTGTTCCTGCTGATATTCAAGCCGCTGCTTCGTCCGACTATTTATATGGCCAAGCTGTACAGTCAGAACTTACTACAATTACGATATTGGAGCCATGACCAGATCCAAAGGAGAGCCACCAAATTCTTACTATCTGCGTCATCTACTCTCTCTGATACCTTTGTGATCCTTAGAGGTGAAAGTGTTCTGTCCTGCAGTATATTCATACTAATAATTGTCCCCTACTGATAGTTCACGTTGAGCGGTGTTGCTGTATGTTATTGATTAACACTCCCAACCGGAAACGTGCATCCCTGTGTTTTCAGGTTCTGATTCTCCAGAGCAATTTTCAAGTCAAGATTATGTACAATAAAAGTTATTCCTGCGAGTCTCTCTTTCGTAGTTCGGCTTCCTGAAACTGATGCTTAGTAAGTTTGCTGTGCGAATCTGCGTTTGAACTGCTAGCAGGAGAGAAAACGTATCGCATGGCGACAGGTCCTACTGACGAAGGACTGAGGATAAAAATTGTGGAAAAACCCACAATAAAAGGGAAGAAACCGACTTCACCCTTTTTTTCTCAGTATCAGCAAATGTCAAGTTTGCTAAAAGTCTAGGCTTCATCTTCCAGATTTTTCTTCCGGATACCAGAAAGCCGTTCGTCAAGACGGATCTGAAAGGTGAAGCCAGGTCAAAAACGTCTGGAAGTCCGGGGTGTTGGACACCCCAGATTCCGGATGTCTGGAAGGTACCAGAGAGGCAACCGGTTCGAGAGACAACAAATATGCAGATGTAGGAAGAAACGGGAAAGTGATTGACAGTTGGGCTGGGATGTAATTTGTAGGAGATGTTTGAACTGGGAAAGGGAATCTAGGAAAGGTTAAAGAATAACAAAATCAGCTGTCATCATTTCATGAAAATTCACTATGCGGAAGCCTGGGACGTCTGAAAGGTGAGGCCTGGGCTGAAGTGAGCGAGACAAATCAGCGCCATCTATAGGTTAGTCTTTGACATGAAAGAAATGAATATAGGTGGCGCTAACGATTCGAAATAAACTGATTTCCTTCAGCAAGTAAGCCTTGAAACTGGCTGGTATCTAACCTTACAAACAGTACAATGGCAGTCACATAAACACTATTTTGTATGGCTTTCCTGTTTCAGTTTGACAGTTCTTGGTATCTGAGTACGCCTTGAAGAGCCATCTAGCGACTTTTTTACGCCGAAATCACAAAACGTGTTCCACGAAGGGTGTGGGGGGGGGGGCGAAGCCTAAAACTGAAAAAAATATCTATTGGAGGTCTAGGATAGCTTACATGACCAAAAATCATAGCTCCTTTAGTTTATTGATGAAAGACTTTCATTGCTAAAATGTAACCATCAGCCTCTTTGGTCGAGGCGAGAACACGAACCTGTCATGAAAGAGTCTCGCGCTAAAAAGTCGTCCAGTATGTGAGCAGACAGATAGCAAGCCAACGAGACCGATTAGAGAATCTATGTTCCTAACCGATAAATTAGGCTATCCCCCCTTCCCCCAATTTTCAGAGTGCGAGTTCCAGAGGTTTCCCTCACTTCGTTAACTTAAGTGACCTATGACTTTTAAAAGTTGCCCGTCTATCACGACGATAACTCTTGAAGAGATTGAGAGATTTTGTTCAAACTTGGTGTGAGTATTCGTAGGGTCAAACGTACAGTCTAAGTTCACAGATGGGCCCGGAACCATATATTTTGGGGTGGCGGAGGGGTTTCGGCATTAAAGCACAAGTCTTACTAGAAATGATATTCCCATTGTGGAATAGGTCAGGAAAAGTGTTTCCCGAAAATACAATTACTTTCCACCAAAAATAAGCGATTTTCTTGATAGCGCTTGTCGACTCTATCCAGCACTCCTGCTCACCGACGCGGTGGTTGGGCGCAAAACATTTGAAAACTGAACGTACCGTGATTAAGTGGGAAAACTAGCAAACAAAAGAAGTAAAAAACAGAAGATTCCCATATCATTATGTGTGACAGATTCTGATTGGACGTTGAAGATTCCGGCAAGCTTCACATTGTGTGACGGGCAAAATTCGGCACGGCCGAAAAAGCGTTAAAAAGTCGTAGGCACGTAACGAAATAATGAAGAAAGGTCGGAATTTTAGAAGCTTAAAATTCCACAAAGGAGCTAGATATATTATAAAAGGCAGAATAAGCGAGATGGGTCCTTTAAGAGATGAACAAAATGTTTGTTCAAGTTAATGCGACAGTCAAGTTAAGGGTAAGGAGACACGCTGAATCCTCAACTGAACTTCTTTTTCTCACCAGAAAAATAGTTCGTCTTGAATCCGGGAACAAGCGAAAGTTTGTGGATTTCTTTTTTTCTGATTTGAATTGAGGTTCGGCATAGGAGGTAAGAAGACATAATGAATCCATACATGAACTTCACTTTCTCACTGGACAGATAGTTTTACTGGATTCCAGTCAAACCAAAAAAGACACAGTTTACCGAGAAATACTATTTCTTCTCTCCTCAGGTTGATAGTCAAGTCGGGATCTTGAATGTTTAAGAATGAACCTGATTTTTTATATTCTTTTCGCTAAAAAGCCTTACCTTCACTGTCAAAAAAAATCTTGCAGTGTTTGCTACTGGGATTAACCTTATCTTTATTGAGATAAGATTATCCCTAATTCGGATTAATTCCCAAAAGAGATAAGATTAATCCTAGTAAAAAAAACTGCATCCTTATTCCGAGAAACTTTTTAGTGTTGTGGATCTGATTAATGGTCTATTACGAAGATTACGAGATCTGTCTGGGGGCTGGTAAAGAACGAACCTCTGCAATACTCGATTGTCTGTCCTAGAAAGATGAACAAATATTCCCCGTTCGGGTCCCATCGAAACCTATGGTCTTGTTGTTTGTGTAAACGCCGATAACGTAAAGTCTTCACAAACAAAAGTTTTACCTTGATCATTCTTAGTACCAGTGGCACTTTAAATTCAGTACAAGAGCTTACAGACGGCGAGAACCCAACTGAAAATCCTTGAATCCACAGAGAAATGCTCGAAGAACTGCGAGACAACTATATAGCAGCTTATTTGGCACTCGAATACCTTTTCTACGCTTAAAAGTCCTCTCGTCGAGTAGCCGAGTAAAAAAAAAATGCAGCCTAGTGCTTTCACGAGTTTCCTATCATATAAACATATAGTTTCGGATAAGCTTTAAATATCAAACACGGTACAAAATTTAAACTGGGCCTACCTCGAACTAGTCAATAAGCCTCGCTGAAGAAACAGGGGCTACGATCTGGCATGACACGGACCTTGCTATGTTAGAATCACAGAAAGCTCATCTGGTTTGATCCTTACGCGTCAAATAAGCCCCCTTTCAACTGAACGAATCGGACATCCAGACATCAGATCCAGGGCATTTGCTCTTCCCACCCATCAAGTTTTACTGAAATCAGAACACTTCCGGTCTGCAAGTCCTCCGATCGAGTTCAGACATAGTCTGAACATCAGAATAACATACCTAGTCCATATGACCACTATAATCTCCAAGTTCCATCCCAACGTGTTTAACACATTTTCGGGACCCCCCCTCCAACTTCCCCACGTGGTCGGAGACAGTTTAGACAAGTGACTGTCACATCTAGAGAATTTGCTTCTACCACTCACCAAATTTTATTCAAATAGGAGCATTTATTGTATCCCTCTTAAGACTACACCCCCACCAAACTCGGATCCGGCCGTGACCCAAAAATCGATCATCTAGGCCATACAAGTTTCATCCCTATCTTCTATCCGTATGTTTTTTACCCATGTGGCAGACCTTACCCCCCCCCCCCCCCAAACATGATCGGATATGGATCGGATGACGGATGGAGACAGACCGACAGACATCATCGATTTATTTAGCATTTGTCGAAGTCCGCAAGTGCCCTAACAAGAATAGTCAAGTCAAAAAGCACTAATGAAACAAGTAACCTTAGCTCCCTCAAGGCTTCTCTATTCTTTATAACTCTTTCCACACGGAAGCACCAGCGAAACAAATAATGAAACTCCTTAACGCTTTCCTATTCGTCAAAACATTTCCGATTCATGAAAATTCTCTAATTCACTAATCACTGATAATGAAGCCTCCTTCACATAAAAGCTCAGTTCCGGTAAATTCGGGCGTCGCTTATCACGATAGATGGCTTTAAACAATTTTCAGATTTCCAAAGCCTCTGTAAAGCAAATAAGAACAAACTTCCGTGCCCTTTGTGCTCTGATAAACATCTGCTCACACACTGAATTCTCCAGCTTGACACTTGACACTTTTACTAACAAGTCTAGTCTTTGTGTTAGAAGAAGTTCACAGGTTTCGGAGCTTTCTCACAAGCTTCCCATTCACAGTTTGATGTACGATGTGGATATCAATGTCGCTGACCAGCTAAAAAAGACAAACTGTTACTTGGGAAGACACTAACTGACAGTAGAAGCTACTTCTTTTTCTCAAGGAAGTTTCCAGAGTTACTTGTTGGTTACATACGGCCTACTCAACCCTACTATCAGAGGTTGAATGACAACAAATAATCACTAAACGCTTTCTGTGAACATTTACTTTATACTGAGATCCCTCACAAGCACGACCATCTGGTAATTTGTGTTTTTATTGCCTTATTTAAAACCATCCCGCAGGATAAAAGTTCTGTCTGAATTCACCAGCTATTTCCTTCAGGAAAGAAGCGCTTACACTCCTTAACCATAAACGTTTCTTCGGACAGAAGCTTGTAACAACAAGCCGCGACTTGCGGCCTCACAAGAGACTTCAAAGAAGAAAACCTTCGGTAAGATTTCCAAATAAACTAAAGGCGTTTTTCCGCGACACAATTGTGGGCCACACAGTCGAGCCACAAGCTGAGACTCGCGAAAACGCCGTTTCGTCTATTTTGGGCGGTAATTTCAATTGTCGGAAATTAAAATAAAATTCAGGTAAAATCTCAATAAACAGATCTTCAGGCTTTCGTCCTGTACAAAAAGGATCCTTATGTCTAAAAGCTAGTGAAAGTAGTTAATTTTTTTGTTTTGACATTATTTTGCTGCTAAACTTGAATTCCACGACAGATTCGAGACACAAAATCGACAATCACCTCGGCAGTTGTTTGTCGAATTCGAGCCACAACGGCAGCCACACAAATCTTTTTGGTCGCGGAAACACGCTTGTGAGCCGCACAAAAGACTGCGGAAACACTCTTTTTGAGCCACAATAGACCAGTGCCAGTGAAAAGGAATGGAAGATTCAGGTTGAGATAGTGTCCAATTCTTACTAAAATACAAATTCGTCTATACTTGAACAAAAAAAAAATCCAGCGAGAGCAAGAAAACTGTGTGGCGAAGAGTTAAATAAAGTAGTTTTAGTCTGTCTTAGTTATTGACAATGACGGCGAGGCTGCTAGGAAATAGACCGTAAATAGTGTAGGCCTATACAGTGAGAAAACGCGGAAAATACAGTTATGAATTACCCGAGATGCAGTAGATCTGATCAGCCTTTATATGCCGACTGTCTCTTCCACGCGAGGTAAAGGTTGTAAAGTCACGCAATAGATAAACAAATATCTAGCTGCCGACTAAACACATGGATGCACATCCTTGTGTTAAATGCTATGTTGGATACAGTGAAGGACCTAAAATTGTACCTTGCGGTACTCCGTAAAAACAAGAGCTACGAGCTCATATGGCACTTGTTACGAGTAGGCACGGCTCGGTTATGTCAATGATATATCTAGTGTTTGCTAGGTGTCTTCCCACCAAGTTTCATCTCGATCCCTCCACTCATAGCGTTTTCCAATATTTCCGGTTCTCCCCTCCAGCTCTCCCCAAAAGTCACCGGATCCGGTCCGGATTTTAAGTGGGTCGTCTGAGGCATGAGGTCTTTCCAAATATCAAGTTTCATCGAGATCCGGTCACCCGTTCAAAAGTTATAAATACCTCAAGATTCCGGATTCCCCCTCCCTCCACTCCCCCAACAGTGCCCGAATCGGCTCGGTCATGTCAATGATTTATCTATTGTTTGCTAGGTGTCTTCGCACCAAGTTTCATCTCGATCCCTCCACTCATAGCGTTTCCCAAGATTTCCGGTTAACCCCTCCAGCTCCCCCAAAAGTCACCGGATCCGGTCCGGATTTTAAGTGGGTCGTCTGAGGCATGAGGCCTTTCCAAATATCAAGTTCCATCGAGATCCGATCACCCGTTCAAAAGTTATAAATACCTCAAGATTCCGGATTCCCCCTCCCTCCACTCCCCCCACAGTGCCCGAATTGGCTCGGTTATGTCAATGATGTATCTTCACACCATGTTTCATCTCGATCCCTCCAATCACAGCGTTTCCCAAGATTTCCGGTTGCCCCCTCCAGCTCCCCCCAAAAGTCACCGGATCCGGTCCGGATTGTAAGTGGGTCGTCTGAGGCATGAGGTCGTTCCAAATATCAAGTTTCATCGAGATCCGGTCACCCGTTAAAAAGTTATAAATACCTCAAGATTCCGGATTCCCCTCCCTCCACTCCCCCGACAGTGCCCGAATCGGCTCGGTCATGTCAATGATGTATCTAGTGTTTACTAGGCGTCTTCCCACCAAGTTTCATCTCGACCCCTCCATTCATAGCGTTTCCCAAGATTTCCGGTTGCCTCCTCCAGCTCCCCCCAAAAGTCACCGGATCCGGTCCGGATTTTAAGTGGGTCGTCTGAGGCATGAGGTCTTTCCCAATATCAAGCTCCATCGAGATCCGATCACCCGTTCAAAAGTTATAAATACCTCAAGGTCCCGGATTCCCCCTCCCTCCACTCCCCCCCACAGTACCCGAATAGGCTCGGTTATGTCAATGATGTATCTAGTGTTTGCTAGGTGTCTTCCCACCAAGTTTCATCTCGATCCCTCCACTCATAGCGTTTCACAAGATTTCCGGTTGCCCCCTCCAGCTCCCCCCAAAAGTCACCGGATCCGGTCCGGATTTTAAGTACGTCGTCTGAGGCATGAGGTCTTTCCAAATATCAAGTTCCATCGAGATCCGATCACCCGTTCAAAAGTTATAAATACCTCAAGGTTCCGGATTCCCCCTCCCTCCACTCCCCCCACAGTGCCCGAATCGGCTCGGTTATGTCAATGATGTATCTAGTGTTTACTAGGTGTCTTCCCACTAAGTTTCATCTCGATCCCTCCACTCTTGGCGTTTCCCAAGATTTCCGGTTGCCCCCTCCAGCTCCCCCCAAAAGTCACCGGATCCGGTCCGGATTTTAAGTGGGTCGTCTGAGGCATGAGGTCGTTCCAAATATCAAGTTTCATCGAGATCCGATCACCCGTTCAAAAGTTAAAAATACCTCAAGATTCCGGATTCCCCCTCCCTCCACGGTGCTCGGATCGGGGAAGTGACTATTTCCAACTTAATCATTTGGGGTCCCTGATACGCTTGCCAAGTTTTATCGTCCTAGCTTATCTGGAAGTGCCCGAACTAGCAAAACCTGGACAGACCGACGGACGGACAGAAATTGCGATCGCTATATGGCACTTGGCCGAAGGGCAAGTGCCATAAAAACCGGGAGACATTCGGAATAGATTGATTTATATTTAGCAGTTGCGTCCTATCTGATACAGCCTAACACTAGCGACGATTCTTACTAAAAATATTCTACATTACATTTCGTAAATGGCTTGTAAAAAAGGTCGGTAAGCTTGACTAAATTGAAAGCCTTTTTAAGATCAATAGCAGTGCGATTTATCCGATCGACATGGACTTTAGTTGCATGCAAGCTAGGCTACTGTAAAGATGTATGGGTTCTTACCATTTTCTGGTGTAATGCATCCATGCCAGTGTGATTGTGCAGCTTGTTGTTTTGAACTATGGAGACAAAATGACTGAGATTGCTTCCTGTAAAGAGAGAACATGATTAGTTATTTACTGAACTAGGGAAATAGGTCCATTCATTCAGAATATAGCCTAGTCTACCACAACCTCTTGATTTTGGGTTAACGTATGCCAAAAGCTCGTTCTATCCAGCATTTAGCATACCATATGCCTATCGCTGGATACCCTGACTCAGCAAAACACTCATCGTCCAGTGAAGTTTAGAAATCACCTAGTCAGAATTCGTATCAATCTATAGTGGAGTAGGTTAGAGTTACGGTACCTACAGTGACTGGTGTTTGGCATTGGGTAACAAGCGTCTGACATAGCATCGAAAGAAAGATTTTCCTACGCAGGTCAGATGGGAGGGTAATATCAAGACCCGGAATCACTGTAAATAACGGGAAGACAACAATGCTACCGAAAACAAATTTAACACTTTACCCGAAAAGAAGTGCAGAATGCTAACCGTAAGCTGCTAAAAAGAACAAGTAAGGGGATGAACCCAAACAAATGATCAGACTCGAAAATCTAGCAGGAGCTAGATAGGGCAGTAGAGATAACAAGTAAGTAACCATTCAGAAGCAAATGAAGATGAGATTCGAGTAACTACTCTACCCGAGCCTCTACCCATCGCTGTTCACATTTTCACACCACTATTCAAATTTCCACAAGAGGAACCACGGTATATCAGAGACTCACCAAAACAGGTACAAGTTCAAAGTTCTCGAGTTCTCTGTCAGCGTTATCCGTTGTAAACGAAGGGGACAGCTCTTCGAAGACAAACTCGGTGTTCGGGAGTACTCCTCGTTCGCTCTCGAAGAACAATCTGGAACAAGACCTGAATATCACTGCATGCTACTAGTTAGTTTGGTCATTAGATCTGTGCTCCACTATATCTCATACTTGTTTTTGTTTTTTTCTTACCGGCTCACAATCTCAAAAGAAGACAAAAAAACAAAATAAAATTTTTGTTATGACAAAAGAGGAAGATGAATTATTGCATGGATATTTGGTTTTATGGCATGCTTGAGCCTTATGAGAAAGATTATGGCTAAATATTTAAGTAAAGTCCGGTACCTCTCCAGAATCAATAAGTAAAATATCGCTGAGATAAACTGAAAACAAGTCTGGCCATCACTGTCAGTTCAGGCAAGGCATGTGGACGTAACAAATGCATCTCTTCCCAGCGTTCAGTATCGTACTGAACCATGTACCAGATTTTATAAGTGAAAACAGGATACTGATTTAACCATCAGCAATCCAACCAGAATTTGTATTACTGGAAACACTCAAACACAACCCTATCCCGAAACATCAGAGAAGAACAAACAACTCTTAAGTTGTCTCTGTAAAGTGCAATTGCAGTACAAACAAGCCCTACTGTCTGGCAATGTTAAACTCCCTTGTGGAGCTGCCAGATAACAGAAAATGTTTGCAACAGAGCACAATCAGAATTTTTCACTGTTGATTGCAAATTACGTTTTGGTAGCTATAGCGTTGACATTTATCTTACAATTACCTACACTGGGGTTAACAAATCTGTGCATTGGCATGCTCCTGGCATCGATAATACTTTAAATCTATCCTCTAAACCATTAAAAAATTTAGAACTTCCAAGACATGAATATCACATAGCTCACCAAATCTCCTTGATTATGTCCTCTCATCATGCAACAAGTCGGATTCTTCCCACAATTCTCTTTTTTTGTATTTATTTACTATTCAAGAAGACACTAATTCCCTTTTCTTGCATATTCGTCTGAATCAAGAATGTGAAAGGTTTTGCAATTCTGCAGAACTGAGAAGTTGCTTTGGTGGTCAAGTCTCTAATCTCATTCTCTATTGTCCGTTCCGACTGGTCAACAAGGGTGGATGTTCTGTATAAACATGTTTATTTGTTTTTTTTTTATCAAAGGCGAGAACCATGAAAAATCAAAAATGGTAATCTGTATGGGACTCCAGGCTTCACAAGTAACCCCGTGATCAAATCAGCAGATCCAGGATGGACACAGGATGTTACAAAGGTAAGACCCACTGAAGAATGTGAATGCTTGTCAGGTGATCTCACATCACCAGGACCAAGGGTATTTTTGGCTTGCAAATTAGCAAGCCTCAAAAGCAAGCCCCCTTGATCAAATCAGCAAAGCCAGGGCACTACACAAGTAAGCACCATTGACAAGCATGCCTAGGCTAGCCGAGCCGAGTGTTTTCTCCGAATCGAGAAGGGGAAGCTTCTTGATTCTGCAGAATCAAGAAGTTGCTTCGCTAGTCAATTCTCAATCCTCCTTCCTGATTGGTCAATAAAAGGCGGATGTAAACCCCTCTAAGCAGGTTTTAAAGGGTGGTTAAATTAGTGTTTTCTAAAAAGCGAGAACAAAGAAGCAAGACGAGCTGTCTACAAGGACTGAAAATTGAGAAGCTATAACAGAGATCTGAGAATTCTATTGAACTACTGAAATATTCGGCTACAATTCTTGTTATTATTTTATGCCAGAGGCCACCGTAACAAGTAATTAGCCCCTCCCCCTTATTATTCTGCTACTTTGGTGCCATAACTGTTACAATTTACTTGTGCTGGTCCCAAGCATCATAAGTGATACTAATTACTGGTTCAGCAGGAACTCTGGTAAGACTGATAACATGTCTGTGTTGTTTTTATTTTCATCCCAGAGAGCCTTGTAACTAATCCACTTCACAAGTGGAAAATGATTTTGGCCAGTGAGAAGTTGTAAAGGTGCAACAACTTTCTATTTTTTTCTTGTGCCTTTATGCTTGGCAGATTCTGGCTTTCTTATTACTGGTGGATATCTTGGATTCGCTTTCCGAAAAGCAAACTGAGAATCCACTGAGTGCAAGAAAATACGAGAAGTCGGTGCGCCTCAGTTGAACATTTACAACTTTTCACTGACTTGCCAAGATCACTTTCCACTCATGAAGTGGCTTAACTTTCCAAGTGCTGGCGAAAACTAGCGGAGTGTAAGAAGAGCTCTGGAAAGAGAAGTGAGTTTTAGCCAAAGTCGCTAAAACAGCCGGCGCAGAAGCTCGCAAAGCTTTCTAGACCGTCAGAACTGCCCTTAAAGAGACCAGACCCTAGCTCTACTTTGTCTTATGCAGAGCCAATCAGATCGCTTGGTTGGGCTCCCCCAGCTGGCTGAGTAAAAAAGATAACTTTACAAGGCTTACCACGGATAGCATAAGAGTTTCACTTTGATTGAATGCTGAAAATTTTGTAACAACTTTTCTTCAAAAGAAGTTATTGTTAGACTGGTTTAGATTTTGACCGGAAACCTGACCTTTTATCACCTTGGGGACAGTAGGAAGATCGAAAGTAGAGGATTTAAATCGTCACTTTACCATTTTTCCAACAATTTAGCCCTAGTTGTCAAAGCAACCATCAGGCGTCAGCAGAGGCGTCGCAAGTGCATTTTCATTGGGGGGGGGGGGGGGTGCAGAGTAAAAATTTTACCCAATCTCTCAAAAATTTTACCGAATCCTAGAATCCTCTTTAAATTATGGAACAGAAAGGATTACGTAGGAAGATCATCATCATAAGGTTTGAATGGCGTTGAGTTCCACTTCGTGTAGATCTCTTTCTGCCTTCTCGGTTGATCGGTGGTGGTTGTTTTTAACATTAATGGGCAGCGTGAAAAGACGATAAGCCAACTATTAGGCGGCATTTTGACGAAGCCCACTGGAAGAATATATTGCCGAGCATGATTCCAGCAACAACTCTATCTATTAAAGAAAATAGAAAATTAAATCGAGTGCCCCAGGCTAAATTTATTCGGAATCCAGTTTTTTTTTTCCTGTAAGCTAAAACTGAACTGCTTCTCTTACACATTCTATCATTGTTTTGTGGATTAAATGCAGAGACTCTAAGAAGTTCCAAGAACCGGATGAAGGGACTTTCTGGCAGCAACATCAAGGGTAGTCTAGTCAATACTACCCATAATCACATAAAGTGAGCAGCGCAGGCGAGATTTTATTTTGCTGGATTCTACCTTTTAATGTTTCGGAATCTCAATCCTAAAACCGGCTTAAAACCCTAGTCAAATGATGCGCCCTTCCAGAAAATAGAGAATATTACGAAAAGCGATGCAGGCGGAACTCTCGAAATATTTATGATTAGACTTTATTTTGGGAATCCAAATAAAAGTAAGGACTATCGATGAAATCATAGATCATCCCTTTTGTCCGCGACCAGTGCTTCACTCGACCTCTTACAAGTTTCGAGGTTCGTGGTAACTCCCGAATCCTGGCAATTATAATGAACAAATTACCGAATCCCAGTTGTTATTCCGAATAGTTCTGAACCGATAGCTTATTTGGGATTCCATGTAACAACAAAATCTCCATAAGTATACCAAATAGTTCTGGCATCAAAAAATTACCAGATGGTTTCAGTAAATTCTCGCACCAAATTTGTGATAACTACAGAATACTGGCAACTATACCGAATCCCGATTACGGAAGTTTTTCTTACCGATGGCCTATTTAGTATTCTGTACAACTACCGAATCCCCGTAAATATATCGAATAGTCGTGCTATCGAAAAAATGCAGAACCATTTTAGCAAAACTTTGGGCCTCTGGACCGAAATTTTCGGACCGAAATATAACCTTATTATAATTTTTGCAAAATTACAAAAATTGGGAGATTATCGGGAGAAAATTTTGGTCGGGAGATTTCCAAAAAAGCCGGGAGATCTCCCGAGAAATCGGGAGGAGTGGAAGCACTGCAATCATGTTCCAACCTAAAATTGAATTTGCAAGAATACACATTCACCTGCCACAATTTTGGCTTCTTGCGTCAAGGCTGGAACATGGGCTGGAATGATTGTTCTATTTTGCAGCAAAATCTAATTCCCCAGGAGAATCCAACCAATTAAGTTACAGAGATGTGCAGAGATGCATAGTAGACTCGTAGTTACCATGCTCACTATGCTCCCGAGCATGGTAAGCAAGTAGTTATTATTAGTTACTATTTCAAGAAGGTTGGAACGGCCAGTGTAGCATAGTAACTTTTTGTGATGTAGCCGTAGGAACAAAAATGGTAACTAGTAGTTACTATTGTTTAAAGGTTGGAACACTCTCATGGTTAGGCACAATCTGAAGACTAGACTAGGATAGTCCGGGGTGATCTCTTCGGGTTGCACTACAACTCCTGTGAAGCTGCTCGAAGACTCACCATCTTTTGAATACCCAATAGTAGAAGCAGCCCACTATAATCAAGGCTATAGAAGTCTGGCAGCAACCAAATCAAGAATTCATCATCAGGAATCCAGATCATCCAGAATCAGGAATCCTTAGCATGAGTTCAGCTTTTTCTTCTTTGGGTTCTCTCCCGCTGATTTCCTTATTGATTTGCCGATCGTCACCGGGGTGACGTTCTTCAAATAGTCAAGGGGGTGACTCTCTTTTTTCGATAACATGTTGGGAAGCTAAAGCCAGGCCTCCCTCCACTCCCCCCACGATGGTTGGATCAGGGAACTGACTATTTATAATTTAATCATGTCAAGTCTCTAATTTTCAAGCAAAGTATGATCGTACTAGTACGTCTGGAAATACCTTAACTTGTGATCACCGGAATTCCGGATCCACCCACACAGTGCCCGAATCTTATCCGGTTCATTCACTGGTGTACATAGGGCTTGTTTTTGTTCTTCCCACCAAGTTTCATTCCGATCGCTCCACTCTAAGCGTGTCACAAGGTTTCCGGATCCCCCCTCCGGCCACCGCCACCTCCATCGGAACCGGTCCGAACTTGAAAAGGGAAATCCGAGATAAGTGGTCTTTCTACATATCAAGTTTCATTATAATCCGATCACCCGTTCGGAAGTTAAATATACCTCGAGATTCCGGATTCCCCTTCCCTCCACTTCGCCCACCATGGTCGGATCGGAAAATTGACTATCTCCAGGTTAATCTGGTCGGGTCCCTGATTTGCCTGCCAAGTTTCATTGTCCTATCCCAACTGGAGATAACTTAAATCCGTATCAGCGGAATTCCGGAACCCCCCTTCAACCCCCCAAAGTGCACGAATCCGGTCCGGTTCTGTCAGTGGTGAACCTAGGGCTTGTGATTCTTCCTCCCACCAAGTTTTATCCCGATCGCTCCACTCTAAGCGTGTCACAGGACTTCCAGTCCCCCCTCCAATTCCTTCCCCCCCCCCCCCCCCCGCATTCATCTGATTCAGTCCTGACTTAAAATGGGACATGTGAGACATGATTTTTTTCCCAATATCAAATTTCATTAAGATCTGATCACCCATTCGAAAGTTATGCGTGCCACTAAATTTCGGATTCCGACTCCCCTCCTTCCCCCCACGACGGTCGGATCGGGCAAATGACTATTTCCAAGCTAGCCTGGTCGGGTCCCTAATATGCCTGCCAAGTTTCATCGTTCTAGCACATCTGAAAGTATCCTAACTTGCAAACACCGGACTGACCGACCGACAGACCGACGGAAAAGTGATCGGTATTGGCCGGAAGGCAAGTGCCATAAAAACGATGCAGAACCAAAAAACACAAAACAACAAGTAACTAAAAACCAGAAGAACGATGCCGATTGAACGACATACAAATACAAGTAAAATAACGAATATTAAAATGTGCGTCTTGAAAGTGCATATATACAAATCTGTGATTATTTTACAGTTCTGAGTTCGGTGTCTATTTACAATTTACCAACCATTTTTACAATTATTCCCTGGGAAAGCACAAAAGCTTTCACCCAGAATTTGCACAATCCTTGTTATCCATCTCCATCAAATACTTTCACATAAGGCGTATTCTCGCCGTTCCCCGTGGACTCCTCGGGTCAGGGGAACCGAAGGGAGCGGCAAAAATAGAGGGAGTCACTGCACGCGGACTCCGCAAACGGAAAACAACGAGAACACGGGAAATCTGCCGGGAATGCTTCCAAAATGGATTTCGTTTTGAAAATAAATATGCAGTTGACAAAATTACTCAGGATCCACTTTATTTTTGGTTTTGATTATTATGATAGTTTTTAAATTAATTTTATATTGCACCAACACCAGCAAAAATTGATTCCTCTCTGAGTTTGAAAGGGAGTCCTTTTTGATGATGGTGATGATAATCGGAGCATTCCCCGTCCGTGGTAACTCGCGAAAATACGGGGAGCGAGTCCCCGGGACAAACAAAAACGCGGGGACTCCTCAAGTGGAATCCTTGGGGACTGGAGAATACGCCGTAGGTAAACGCCAAAGCAGTGTGGTCGGCGATTTTTCATATCGATGACCATATATCGATATTTTTTCTGATACGTGGTTAAAATCCGCATGCCTTTTCGAAAATCTCATGATTTTTCTAATCAGTCTCATAATTTTTCTCATGATTTTCTAGAACAAACTTCATGTGTATCTCATTTTTGTTTACTCCTGCTCATCATGTTCGAAATTCCCGAGTGGAAACAGTGCATGAAAAACTTCCGCAGTTTTCTTTCAAATTCAAATCCGCCTTGTCACACTTAAAAATGAAAGTCCATGACATTGGATTTTTGGTATGTACCTTAGTAATATACAGTAGAGGTATGCTTATTTGAACACTTTTTTAACTGTTCCACTACCTTGGCTTTCTTACTTGCATATAAAAAAGTAAAATGGAAAAGAAAAATAACAAACTTGATATCAGCTAACAGCTAACTATTTCCGTGTTATCCTGGCACAAACTTGAACAGTCGAAGCAGAAATTCAATTGATTTTATTTTATTTTGAATTTATTAAAAAGGTCCTTCCTCTTATCCGACGGTTCGGACTGCCATCTTCTCCATTGAAGGTGTGTTCCTCCTGGCAAATTTTTTAAATTATAAAAAACAAAACAGAGCTGTCAGCTGAGAGCCTGTTCCACCCTTCTAACAATAGTTACTATTAGTTACTGTTTCCGTTCCATCCTCACGAAAAGTTACTACGCTGACCGTTCCAACCTTGTCGGAACAGTAACTAATAGTTTTTTTTTTTTATATTTATTCTGTGGGGTAGGCCAGACACTCCAGCCGAAACTCAGGCCACAAATGACCCATTGTCTCAATCCCCCAATTCACAATTAATGTCGAAACATCACTCTATAATACAATTGATGAAAACATCACTCCACCAAAACAATTGACAACAAAATCACTCATTCCACCACTTTTTTTTGCGTTCTTACCTTAAAACCTGTCTAGCCTCCTTGTCAACTGAAGGTACCTGGACAGTTCCTTTAACCTGGCTTTCCTCACTACCTCGTGGAAATCAACATTCAGAGCATGGAAAGCTTCAAAACGTTGCCTTGTCCATGCTGGACACTCTTGGACAAAGTGGATATTTGTCTCTTCATCTACTCCGCATCTGGTACATATTGGAGACTCAATTTTTCCTGTATTTGAATTGTGTTTTCCAAGGTTTCCAATTCCAGTAACAACCTGGATGATTCCCCGGATTTTATCTTTTTTCATGGAGATTAGCCTTCTAGTCAGCACCTCGTTGCGCGTGGGTATTAAACTTGCCGTGGCTCGACAATCCACTCGTTTTTTCCACTTTTGGTCTAGCTGTTTTTTCATCCATTCCCGAATTTCTGTCTTCCACCTACTTTCCGAAATGGGAATGAAGGGCTCAGGTCCATAGGTAACTCTTTTGGTAGCTTCCTTTGCTAGTGCATCAGCTTCCTCGTTTCCTGGGATACCAGAGTGTCCCGGGACCCACATCAAAGTGATTTGATTTCCATTATTTGCAACTGCATTAATCTTGTTCAAGCATTCCATCTCCAAAGGCTGTTTGCTTTTCTGGGTTTCAAGTGCTCTTAAAGGTGAACTCCAGAATTAAAAAATAAGGGTTCCGGGTGACCAAGTTCGATACCTGATTTTTTTTTGAATTTTTTGACGTAAGAAGCATTCTAGTGGGTCAACTCCAAGCAGAGATACCTCATAAAGTCTAATTCCATTGGCTCCTTTGATGAGACCCCTCATTCGTTCCGTCATGTTGATGCTGTAGTCTTGCGGGAATGGCACCGACGCCAAAACTCGTAACACAACATCAACGTTGTTTACAAAAGTGACCCATAGAAGAAATTGTGGAGGTGTTGACTAAATTGTGACGGAATTCTAGACAAAAGACAAACAACAAACAACAAAAAAAGACAGCAGAACTGAGTGAAAAGGAAATGTCCAAGACCAGAGTGTGTTGCTACCCTGGTTGTACGCCCACTGTTGGAATAGCTTTCTTTTCTTGGCCAAGTAGTGAGAATAGGGAGCATAGAGAAGAAATTCTGGAAGCTCCATTAAACAACACACAAAAAAAGTCAGCTGAACTGAGTGAAATGGAAATGTCCAAGACCAGATGTGTTGCTACCCTGGTCGTAAGCCCACTGTTGGAATAGCTTTCTTTTCTTGGCCAAGTAGTGAGGAGAATAAGTTTTCTAAGTACAGTGCTTGGGAAAATTTTGTCAAGAGCAAAACACCAGCTTTCTGTCTCCCAACAATTGGAGGCTTCAGATTTTTGTGTGAACATTCCTTTGAACCTGATTTTCTGAGTTCCTGTCAGGATTATACAGGAGGACAGTATTAAAAGACTTGCTGAGCATGCAGTGCCAACCATGCACAATTCATCAGGTTCTCAGGCATCCAGTTTCAAATTCAGTGTCAGTAGCTCCTCCAGATAGGCATGAGTCAAGTCTTGGTGTAACTCCTGCTGTAATAGATCAGGCCCAGGACAGTCAGGACATCCCTTACCCAAGTGCTTCGTTCAATTCAACAACCTATGAGTGCCTCTCAGCGTCGTGCCACTTGAGTGACCATGATTACTTCTCTGTGATGCTGCTGTCAAGGAAGTTTCAGTTTCATCCCATGGAGCAGAGGATTCTCGCGAGATCTGGTAAGCCAAATGGTTTTTACAGGTAATTTTTTTCCTGAAAATGTGAGCGATCAAGGTCTGCCAAATTTTTTTCCCAGGAAATGCTTCAGGGGTCGCTCTGAGAAGTAGGGTCACAGGACTAGTTGTCCAACAAAAATCTTTGATTTACCTTAAAAGTGGCATCTTTCAACTTAGAAACTTGAAATTTACGCTAGCTGCATTTTTGTTACTTTTCTCTGTAAGTTGGTCAACCGACCTATTTGTCGCTATTGATTGTTTATTGATCTCATTGGTCAGTTTGAATGAGTTCTACAAAATAATAAGAAAAAAAGGCATCTGGCATCTTCCTGTTGCCAGCAACATCTCTCCAATGATGATTTTGATTTTCGCGCCCTGCCAAGAACGTAGGTCTGTCGGAAGGAGCTCCCACCTCAGTCCTCGGCAGGTTAACCAACCAGCAAACAGAGCTGGTTGAAGACCCAGAAATAAACAGCTTATTAAAAGCTCTGACTCCAAACTTTGTGATGGAACCGGGTTTTAAAGGCTCAGATACCATATACTTATTCCTGAAGTGTTAACAATAGTTGCATTTTTGCAGATACCATGGTATCTGATACCACAGTCTAAAGTCGTTTTTGCAGTTATTGTGGTATCTGGCCAGTTATTGTGGTATCAGATATTCAGAAACCACGGTCCGACCATAGGAACTGGTCACGATATTCTAGGCCAAAGCATTTTCTTACTGAATGAACCATTCAGGTAGCATCTAAAAAATGTGGTCAGGGACTTCTAAGAAACTATCTTGTCATACTTCTTTGTGCGGAAATTTTGGGGTAATTCTGATAACTAAATAATTGACGAGCAAATTCAATCATTGATAATGGTTTCTCTTTTAGATTGAAGTGCAGTCAAGCCTTCTGAAATTTAGAATACGGTCAGCCGAGATCAACCCATAGTCAGTACCATCCATAAAGCAAAGGACACAGACGTATGTACCCATGGAACTTTGTGCATCTATAGAGGCTCTGTCATCATAACAGTAACAGGTATCAGCATGGCTTGGAAGACAATCACATTAGGTAAGTTTTTAACTCAAAACGTAACTTACAAGGGCTTCAATGGTTTTCTAACGTAACTTACAAGGGCTTCAATGGTTTTCTATCCAAAGGACCCATGACATCAATAGAAACCTTACTGCATCCAAGTAACTGGTGGCTGTAAATATTTTGCCTGTAGTTAATGATAAGAGTTTAATTTTGTATTATCTTTCCTGCTTGAAAGTAATTGCTGTTTAGGATGGGAATATGTTCAACATTTTGGATATCAGTTTACAAATGCGTCCTCCCTGCAAACATTTGAATGGCTTTAATTCGTATTGCCTTTCTTGCTCGTTACTAGTTGCTACTTAAGATGGAATATTCAGTACCTGAAATTTTTCTTGCCCTGATCCTGGACTAGAACAGTGGATCTGTTTGTGAGAAGCATAAGCTAGAGATTTGATTTGTTTTGATGTTTAAATTTTTGTTCATCCACACCAGAGCAAAATAACACTAGGAAGTACCACCAAGACTTGACCAAATTGACACACATTCAAATAGCAGCGATACTAACAGCATTAGTGGTAGAGAACGTCCCTACTAAAACTATTTGCAACATTGCAAAATGATACAGCTTCCATTGTTTCCTTGGTGATTGCAGACCCCACCTTTGCATAAATTTCTTAATCCGCAAGTTTGTCTCGCTTTAAATGCCGCAAGTGTAGTGGGCGGCTCTAACGCCCGTGGCCCGTTTGCGAAAATAACACTAGGGAGTAGCAGCAAGACTTGACAAAATTGAAAGATACTCGAATAGCAGCGATACCACCGCCCCTAACGGTAGAGAATGTACCTACTGAAAATTATTCAGTTTTCACTAACGCTGGCTCCGATAACCTCATATTCTGAAAATTGCAAAAAAGTGATGTAGCCTCAGTTGTTTCCTCGGTGTGTGCAGACCGCACCTTTGCTTTACTAGAAATTCCTTAACCCGCAAGTTTGTCTCACTTCAAGTGCTGCAAGCATAGTGGGCGGCGCTACAAGTATGGACCATTTGCAAAGCATGGAACGCATAGGTCTTGGCGCTGCTCCCTAGTGTTATTTACTTACAAATTTTCAGTCTCTTGTTTCATTTTTACTACCTTTCTTGCTCAGAGGCAGTTGCTATTTGGATGAGACTATTTAATTTCTTACGGTCATCAGTTACAAAATTCGTTCTCATTACATTGCAAAAAAATTGTGTCAACGTTTTCCTCGGTGTGTGGAGACCGCACCTTTGCTTACTAGAAAATGTAGCTGATTTATCCGTTTTGCACCGTCAAATATGATTCACAGTTAGCTTGGAAGGAACACTATTTACTAGAAATTTCTTAACCCGCAAGTTTGTCTCGCTTTAAATGTCGTTAGTGTAGTTGGTGGCGTTACGAGTATGGCCCGTTTTATAAAGCATAGGTCTTGGCGCTACTCCCTAGCGTTATTTTGCTCTGATCCGCACACAACTTTCAGTCCTTCTTTAATTTTTATTACCTTTCTTGCTCAGAGGTAGTTGCTATTTTGGATGAAAGTGTTTAATTTGTTACGGATAGCAGTTAGAAAGTTCGTCCTCCTTACATGAGTGTCTTCTTTCATTTTTATGACCTTTCTTGTTCGAAAGTAGTTGCTATTTAAGATGGAAATATTCAACACTGAAATGTTATGACCTTTCTTGTTCGAAAGTAGTTGCTATTTAAGATGGAAATATTCAATATTGAAATATTTTCTTGCCTTGGCCATTCATTAAAACAGAATATGGATTTATATGAGTCGCTTTGATGTGGCCAGGTTTGCTTCATCCGCATACAAATTTCTACTGCCTTCTTAAATTTGTATTACCTTCCTTGTTCGAAGCTAGCTGCTATTTATTTTCGATACTGAAATCTTTTCTTGCCTTGGCCATGGATTAGAACAAAATGTGGATTTATATGATCCGTTTTGAGGTGTCCAGGTTCGCTTAAAATCTATAATGCCTTCTTCAATTTTGATTACCGTTCTTGCTCAGAAGCAGTTGCTATTTTGGACCGAGTTAATTTTTTTTCGTTTTTTGTTTGAATGCCTTCTTTCACTTTTATGACCTTTCTTATTCGAAAGTCGTTGCTATTTAGGATGGAAATGTTCAATACCTACATCTTTTCTTGCCTTGGCCATGGATTAGAACAATCAATCAATATATTTATTACCCGTCAAGAAAAACAATGAAGGGCATGTAGCCCCAGTGACCGAGTACAAAAACAAGACCAAAGGTGTCGATGGGATCCCAGAATCTAATATTAAATTCAGACAATCGAGTCTTGTCTTCGCCAGATCCAGTCTTGGACAGGCTAATCATCAGAGAAAACCAAGTTCAGATATACCTCTATAAGCCATATCTATTTTGACGATAGTGACCGAGACTTCCTGCCGATTTCCGAGCGAACTACTAGTCCAGCAAAAAAAAAAATACAGAAACAAAACCAGCGTATCCAGTTATCCCTATAAAGAATATCTAATAAACTTTGAATAAAAGGGGGTCCGGGTAAAAAACCATTGTCATATACCGACTCAGCCTCTATTCTTACCCCTTAATCTGTCATCTAATCGAACTTTTGCTTGAACAAATTTTCCTGGTTTGGCCGGATTCCGGGCGAACTAGTTGTCCGGCGAGAAAATGATTTTCACCATCGTTTTCGACATGTCTATTTACCCATAAATCACACATTTAATCAACTTCAAATTAAACTTTTACTTTTAACCAATTTTCCGGTTTTCGCCGGATTCTGGGCGAACTACATGTCCGGGTAGAAAATTGTTTTCACATAAGTGTTCAGCATGTCTTCTTGCCCTAAATCGAACATCTAACCAACTCGAAATAAAACTTTTAATTTTAACAAACTTTCCGGGTTCGGCCGGATTCCGGGCGAACTACTTGTCCGTCGAGAAAATGGTTTTCACCATCGTCTTCAGCATGTCTTCCTACCCTTAAATCGAACATCTAATCAACTTCAAATAAAACTTTTACTTTTAACAAACTTTCCGGTTTTGGCCGGATTCCGGGCGAACTACTCTTCCGATGACAAAATGGTTTTCACCATCGTGCTCAGCTTGTCTTCTTACCCTATAATCGACCATCACATTAGCTGTTTCAAAATATTTTGTTTGCCCCTTATTTTGAACCCCCTCCCCCACCCCTAAATGTAGGGCTACAAAGCCCATCTACGAACTCGACTGGTCCGACGACCCAACCTCACACCAAGTTTCAACAAAATATCTCATTTCCTTCGAGAGTTATCGTGCTTACAGACGGACGGACGGACAGACGGACAACTTTTGCGATGTCATAGGTTACGTTTTTGGAACAAGAAAAAAGACAATGCACGTAGCAAAACTTTACACTAAACACATAACAAACATAGCTACAGAGTATTGGATGGGAACAGAGGATAGATTCATATGAAGCTTTAGCTGGTGGGATGCTGGGTGTGACAAAATGGTCCCATATAAGAAATGTTTAATGCAGAAGTACAAGTAGCCTAAAAAAGTACAGTAGATGTTATGAGTTGAGTGCTCACATCCCAGGTTTGTGACTTGCACTTGGCTTAACCATGTTTGGAAATGTGAAATTTAGACAGTGAAAAATGCATTTTTTTTTCCTGAAAAGTTTTTGTTGTGATGAAAATATGGATGTGACTGAGTTCAGATACAAAGTGTGCTAAGTGTCAATAAAACGGTCATATCTTTCATGCGTCATTGATCCACAGCTTAATAAGAAAAGAAAGCTTAATGAGCTGTGAACTTGAAATAGAGGATGGGTTTGCTATAGGGAAACAACATCATCAACCAACTATATTCAGCCATTAATTTACGTTCTAATTGAAGTTTTTAATTGCAGGATAATGAACGCCTGACCTTCGTCAGACTTAGAAGTGTGTCGCATATTCCCTTGGACGCCAGTTACAATGAAAGAGCTGATTGGGTCATCATCAGTCAAGTATGCACCGGAATGAACAACATTTAGTGTTTAGTGGTTGAGAATGTTTCAAAACTGATTAAGTAAAGAATAATACAGTTTTCCTTCCAATGCTTCATTGTATGCTATAGCATAAATTAAAGTATATTCCTTGCCATCTTATGTCTTTGTAAGCAGTCAGTCAGGTCTTTATTGTATGCTGCTGTGTTACTAAAGCAGTGTAACATAATCAGAAAGCCTACTTCTCTGTAAATGTAATTTGTCGACTAATACAGTTTTTGTGCTCTTGATGTTTGTCGGAGCTCAACTAAACCCTGTAGTGTGAGGCAAGGAGCCACAATGCTAATACCACCAAGGGCTCATCATTCACAAACTGTCGCCTAGTTTTTAGGGCATCAGGCTAGGGTCCATTGTTGTCGTTACTGATTGTGTCGTTACTGATTGTATTCTTAGAGAATTACTATTTGCAATGATTTTCCTCTTATAAGTATTAGGTCGCTATGGTCTGTAAATGATGAGGTAAGCTCTGTCAAATGTTGTTCGTCCACAGTGTTTAGAGAGACCAGCAACGTAAATAAAACCCCAATTCTACACCCAAACTTGTAACCAAGGTGCCAAAACATTCCTATGGGTACCATGTGGTAGGTTCAAACCCGATGAAAAATTTACCTACAAAAAGTACTATGAAGTAGTACGAAAAAGTAGAGTGCAGTACTATCGATGCTACTACATGCTTCTACTTCAAGGCTACCGTGTTACTGCATACTTATATATGCTACTATTAGCAAGACCGGATGCTACTATGTCTAGACAGGATGCTACTGGATACTACTACATAAGATTGGACCAGTCTGAGGCACATTAGTTGATAGTATTCTTTGCTATTACATAGTATTACATGCAACGTTTTCGTACTACTACCATACTACTACGCAGGCTACAAATTTTTCATCGAGAAGCACAATAGAATGTTTGATGACTACAGTGTACTAGTAGTTAAAGAGGACTAAACATTCCTAATGATCAAGAAAGAGACTATTAAATCTCTGCTACACAGCTAGATAGACTTGGTCCCATTCTCAGAGGGTTACTGGTCAGTATGATTTGCCCCAGATGGTAAAAGATCATGAGATTCAACTGTAGAGAACTGAATTCATCTTCTTTGAAGTGGTACATCTTAGACAAAAAGGCACGGGGGGGGACTGTTTTTTCAAAGTGGGGCTTAGTCCAGAGTAAATGGATGGTAAGTTTGGGAGTGGATTGGGAAATAAGGAAATCAAGTTACATTCTGGTCGGGAACTGCTTTTGTAAAGAGGGGCTTAGACCAGAGGAACTGAAACGGATGGTAAGTTTGGGATTAGGTTGGGAAACAAGAAAATTAAGTTACATTCTGGTCCTTAGTTTGGGCATATGTGTGGTTCACATGGGGAGGATGTGTTTCATTTAGTGGGTTGATATTTTAAGCTGAAAGATTTGAAATTTTTTTAAAACACTAACTTTTGGTGAGAATCAAGGGGAGCGAATGATCTGATTTGTTTCTCGAGGAAAAAAAAAACATTCCTGTCCTTTGTAGGTATGGGAGGTTCCTTCAGGTAGGCTATGTAGCATCGGAGGTGTTTTTTTTGAAAAGAGACTCCTTTTGGTGTTTTATATTGTGTTTTCGAGAGTTATCTATTTTGTTTTCCTTCCAGGCTTTTCGGGAATCAAGTTTTTCATTCTTAATGTGATCAGGGGCTTCATTTTTAGAGAGCAGAGGTGTCATTTCAGGTCATCAGCTGCTTAAAAGATCAAAGTTTCGAGAGAGTACACTGTAAAAAACTTGCAGTATTTGATACTAGGATCAATCTTGCCTTTATTGAGATAAGATCATCCCTAATTCGGATTGATTTTATCACAATAGAGATAAGATTATTCCCAGTAGCAAATACTGGATCCTTATTCACAGAAACTTTTTACAGTGTAGGTGAGAGACCATAACTGCTTACCATAATTTCCAGTGTTTCCACTGGCAGCTACCCCCTCGGTGCTGGGGGCAAACAACGGCGATGAATAGGATAGGCAAAGGGTAGGTATGGTGCGCTGAATGTTGGGCCTTAACCACAAGTTTGAGAGTGACTACAGTGAAATAAATATAAACACAGAGTCTCAAACAACCTTGTAAAAAAGGTGCCAGAACAATGAGGAGGGTGACAGAAGTCAAGGTGAAGTCAGCTCATCTGGGGATTCACTCAGTCCGTTTGTTTGATTACCTTGGTAGTGAGAATACCAATACGACTTATAATTATCAGCAAACATCACACGTTGTCGAACTTCAAATTTGTCGCCAAAATCGTTCCCGCAAGACTGCCAAGTGGACCTAGCAGGGTTGCCGACCAAGACTATTTTTTTCGCCGTTTTCTCCGGTAATAATTGATGCGCCAGCACGGGACTTCGGCAATGGATTCCCTTGACCCATTGTGGGTCTCTGACGAATTTTAGGTCTAATTCTGGAGTTCCCCTTTAAGCATGCTTGATTATCCGAAAATACAAAAATCTCTTCATTAGCAGCTCCTTTATCCAGAAGACTATCAATAACTTGCAGAATAGTGAACATCTCAGCCTGGTAGACTGACGAGAACTCCCCCAGGTGAGTGTACAGCCTCTCTGGCTCTACATTTGTTTCGAACAGTATAGATGCTGCTCCCATCATCTCATTAAATCGCGAGCCGTCAGTGTAGTATCGGATCACTTCTGGGTTAGTTAAACTTTCCAGAAATCGTAAGGTCTTGGACCTTGTCTCAATTTTCACTTCAAAGCTCTTTCCACTTTTCATCGTAGTAATAGTTTGATCTTTTTAACTAACTAATAGTTACTATTTGCTTACCATGCTCGAGAGCGTAGTAAGCGTAGAAACTACGCATCTCTGTAACGTTTTTGGTCGGATTCGCCCTGGCGTGAGATCCTGCTGGAAAATAGAAAAATCATTCCAGCCTTGACAGCAAAATAACAGAATTTGTGACGTCATGCGTAGTAACTACGGTAAGTAGGATGGAACACGCTCTGAGTCACTTTGATAGCTGAATGGTGAACTAGCAAAATATTCAAAAAGTGACAAAAGCGTGAGATTATTACTGGTATTTAAATGCCTGGTTTGGTTTTTAGTTTTCTCTTCGCCGATCGTTCACTGTTAGCAGACGTTCACATAAGCATACCTCTACTATAGATATGCTGAAATTAATTTTAAAATGTTATGATATGGGGCTTAACAAGACTGTGAACTGAGAGTATAGGGCCATTCTGGCCAATTCTGGCAGTCTGGAAAGCTCTCCGAGCTTACGCGCTGCCTATTTTTGCGACTTCTGCTAAAAAGTACTTCGCTTACCAAAGCTGTTCTTGCTGTCTGTTAGTTTCCACCAGCACTTGGAAAGCAAATCCACTAAGTGAGTGGAAGGTGATTTTGGCAAGTCACTGAGAAGTTGTAAAGGCAAAGGTGGAACTGAAGTGCAATGACTTTCCAGTTGTTTTTGCGCTCAATGGATTCTTGCTTTGCTATTGGGTAAGTGAAGGTAAAACATAGCCAGAATCGCGCTTATTTTGTCAGGGATCTTTCCCTGGACTACCTGGAGTGAGACCACCTTTTCTCGGGGTCTTGTTATCTTCTACAGAGTCATTGCTAGCCAAAATGTTTGGTGGGGACCTTTATCTACCAACTAGCTGATCATGTTTACTACTGTAGTTGCATTTTTGTCTTTCAGTTCACTACTTATAAAATGTTTCCATCTCAAGGGCGTCTTCCCCATTAAAATTATATATTTGGTTTTCACCATGAGACCCCAAAGTCCTAGACTTCTAATTTATATTATAAAAAACTCTTTCTGGTTTGTTGGTCATGGTACAAGCAGAGGCATCACTAGCCAAAATGTTGGGGGGGAGGGGCGAGGTATTTACCGACTGGCTGGTATTTTTTGACGACTTTTTCTGCAGAAAAAATGACTATTTTCAAAAAAAAATAAAATAAAAAAAAATCGACTGATTTTCAGAAATAACGACTATTTTAACCCCCATTCCCCCCCACTCGTGACGCCCCTGGGTATAAGTCCCCTGTGTAAAGTGCCATCTGAACTGGTTAGATGAATTTGCCTTTGGGCGGGATCACTGTTCCTGTGGCCGGCTTCTACCAGACTATTGTAGTGGTTGCGAACTGTGTTCACAAGCCCGTTGGTAGCTCGAATGGTTTGAGTGCCTGCCTTGTAAGCAGAGGGTCTTGGGTTCAAATCCCAGCTGAGGAGCATTTTTGTCTTTCAGTTTACTACTTATAAAATGTTTCCATCTCAAGGGCCTCTTCGCCTCATATAATTGGTTTTCACCATGAGACCCGCTTTGTTTGTCCTGGTATGTCTACGTGGCTCCAACAATGGAGTCCTAGACTTCTAATTTATATTCGAAAAAACTATTTCTGGTTTATGAATGAATGAAAGAACTTTATTACCCGTAAAGTGTAAAACACAAAATACGGAGTATTATGAAATAATCAAAATTTATTGGTCACTGTACAAGTCCCTTGTGTAAAGTACCATCTGTGTCTTATTATAAGTTTCGTCAATATATCTCATTCACTTCCAGAGTTATCGTGCTGACAGATGGATGGAACACTTTGTTTAGAAAAGGGACTAATTCCTAATTACTTTTTTTTGTAAGCTGCAAAATTAAGTAAGCAAATCAGATTGGCGAAAATTAAAAATAAAGTTAACCATAGCTTTTATAGACTAATTTTGTTTTGTCACCTAAATGAGTTTGGCAAGGTAATAGATCAGCAGATTTTCGAACAGAGTCAATACAGATATATTCCATGTGTTCTCGTTGTTTTCCGTCTGGATATTCCCGAGGAAGTGACTTCCTCTGTTCTCGTTGCTCCCCGGGAAACAGCGAGAGTATTAACAACAAATAGGGCAAATAAAAAGTTAAGATGTTAGGTCCATGAGCCTATAATAGTTACGTTTTTGATCTGAATTATCAGTTCTCACTTCTCAATTCTCGTACAAATTACCGATTTTACTGTTCTCACTTCTTCATCATGAGTTTTGATAAAAACACTAATTTAGCCACCCGGTAAAACCTGACTCCGCTTGTTGGGATCCCAAAACGTAGGTGGAGGGATACCTATAACCTCACAAAAGTTGTTCGTCTGTCAGCACGATAACTCTCGAAGGGACTGAAATATGCTGATGAAACTTCGTGTCAGGATTCATCGACTCAAGGGAATGGTCGAGTTGGTAGATGGACCCAATAGCTGCGTATTTAGGGGAGGGTTTCAGATTAGGCTAAGAAAAATATTTTTTAAAAGCTAATGACATCGTCGATTAAGGGGTAAGACGAGATGCCGAACATGAATATGAAAATCATTTTCTCGCCGGACAAGTAGTTCACCCGGAATCTGGCCAAAACCGGAAAATTTCTCAAAATGAAAAGTTTATTCTGAAGTTGATTAGAGGTAAGATTGAAGGATAGATACTGAAGAATATGAAAATTATTTTCTCGCCGGACAAGTAGATCGCCCGGGATCCAGCCAAAACTGGAAAATTTGTTAAAAGTAAAAGTTTTATCTGAAGTTGATTAGAGGTTCGATAAAATTTGTTAAGAGTAAAAGTTTTATCTGAAGTTGATTAGAGGTTAAACCGATGAGAGGTTCTTACCCTGTGTTATTACTCTTTATACTCGGACCGGCGGCTTATGTCCCACTTGGGATCATTATATGGTAGCGTTCGAGCGGCGGCAGTATTCAACCTTCGAAGGCGTATAGGGATCGTAGTCTTTCGTTTTAGGGAGGTCGGTTCTTTTCTTTTAACACTTACTTTATTTATTCCTTTAGTACAGCCTGCTTCTGTTAACACGTAAGGTAATCTAATAATACAGACACATGTCTCGCTACAGTCAACTCTCAGAATCATCTGCTCGCTTCGAGCTTCACATCCAATTCCTATTCTTGCTTATTGCGTAGGAGCTAACCGCAGTCGCTACAAAAGATTAAACCAAAGTCCTGATCAAACGTGCCTGAAAACTCAGGAAGAGGATGTTCAACAACAGGGAACTGATAAGGCTACTTCCATCGTCCCGAGGCTTGAATTATTACCAAATATGGAGTTGCTTTTCTCAGACCGCATTATTTCAGATTACGGAATCAACTTTGATATTTAATATCCTAATACTATCCGTAACACTCGTTATCCCTTTCACGGTTTTGACTCCCGACAAAACAAACTATGCCACTGCCAGAACTTGATTTTTATAAACTTCTCTTTACTTGGCTTACTTTATTTTTGCATTCTAAAATTTTTGATCAACCTGTCTAACTCAGTTACGACAGATGTTCCATTTCCAGTATCGGCTTTTCAATAAAATGAAAACAAAACTTTACAAGCCTCTACCCTTCCTTTTGTCCGAAAGTTTGCATGAGCGGTGGTTTGCAAGTTTTTAGACCTGAAACCTTTTGCTCCCCGGCATAGTATGCTGAATACTTTCCCGACAAAAGGGTACTTTATGTACTGATAAAATAGAAGCAATTAAATAAAAGTCTGCATCCCTTCCCTCTTTCGAAAATTTCGTTCAGGGTAGGACCTAATTTTATACAATCAATATCGAGTTCTGACTTGGCTAACCCACCCGTAAAGAAGTTAAATTTATAATTTATGGCAACACAATTAGCTTATAATTTTACAATTGTAAGTTGATTTCTAATTTTAACATTAATTTTTTTTTTACTTTAATGGAATCAATATGAAGTTCAAATTACTAAGACACCCGCGAAAATCTGAATTAAAAGAAAAATAATGCCTCTCCCAATTAAATTAATTCTTGCGCATCTGGAACTTGGTTTAACCGCGGTCACGACTCAAACTGAAAACTACGTTAACACAAACGTTAATTCGCGACGACACTACAATACCGACAACAAGAAAAATTTTCCATATTATATACACGACATAAAACAATTAATTATTTTTATTTCGTTTTATCGGAACCAATGAAAATCGGTTCTTAATTTAACTTAAGCAAAATTTACAGTATTATACACACCACATACTACAATTAATTATTTTTATCTCGTTTTATCTACTTCAACTTAAGCAAAAATTACCATATTGTGCTCACAACATTTTACAACTAATTATTTTATTTCATTTTATCTAGTAATTTATTACTATTATTATTATTACATATATATATATATTTTTTTTTTTTTTTTTTTTTTTCTTAATATACATTTATAGTCTTGGCTCTTCAGCCATTTGAATACATTTGATAATGTGATAAGCATGCTCAGCAAATAAAGCAATAGAAAAATCGTGGCCTTCGGCCCTTCAAATACGTTTGAAAGTTTAAAACAAGCATGCTTCACTCATTGAAAAGGAAAATACTACAATTTGTGGCCTGAGGCCCTTCGAATAATTTACATGAATCACATGTTAAAGCGGCAAAACAGCACTAAAAATTATAATTGTCTTATTCCGATGTTCACTGTTACTGTTATGTACACCCACTACCGTGAAAAATTCCGAAACGGTACAACCGGACCATAAGTTCTTGCCTTGCACGGGCATTCGCGGGACGCATAAAAATATCGTTAAGCTGATCCACGGTGACCTCCATCGGAATTCTTTCTCGTCGATGACTTCTGTTGAATAGTTCCTCGTTGATGACTTCTGTTGAATAGTTCCTCGTCCATAACTTCTGTTAAGTAGTTCCTCGTCTTCATCTGTTCTGATGAAAACTCGACCGAAATGGTTACGAATGATGGTTGGTTGACTCGACGCTGACTCGGTTGACTTGATGACTTCTGTTGAGTCGTTCCTCGTCGATAACTTCTGCTGGGTTTATGGCAAAACTGCTTCTAGCTGTTCTGATGAAAATTCGACAGGAATTCTTATGAACGATGGTTGATTAACGGCTCCGTTCATCCACGGATGCGGTATGGGAGCACTCCGACTTGGAATACTAGGGAGGGGTTTTATGACTACGTCCCCTCTTGGTTCCTCTGGTAGAATAGCTGGCGAAAACGGCATGGCCTCGTATGCGAATACATCTACGGCTACTTCAAGATTCGGTGGCAACTCAGCTCGTTCGCCGTCCTCCATTGGCATGGGCAGAGTGTGAGGGCGATGCCGCTCCTCGTTCTGTGGCGACTCGGCTCGTTCACCGTCCTCCATTGGCATGGGTGGAGTCTGAGGGCGATGCTGATCCTCTTCTCCTTCCTCATCCGCGAAAAGGTCAGCAAGCCGTTCATCGATTCTCCTAGGGCTCATATTGACGTCCCCTACCGGTTCCTCTGTTGGCGTTATCGAAGCGAAGCGTTGTCGAACTAGTTGGCTTTTCATGCTGTATGAAGGGCAGGGCCGTTATCAGCTAAGCTCTTCTGTGCTCCTTAGTCGAACTTCTGCTGATGCGGACATAAGTCGTCTGCGTCGTGACTTCTAAATCGGGAAACAGATGGCGCTCCAATCGTTTCTTCTTTCCCGCCACTGGCAAGGTTGATGTTTGAGAGCGATGACTGGCTCCTCAACAAATGCTCGACGAACTGCTCCTCCATGACCGGGATTTCTGCTGAGACGACTCGTAGTAAGGACTAAGTTGGTTCGGCTTCGGCTCGACCTGTAATATAAAATAAACGCAGTATATCTGGAATACTTATTTAATCGCTTTACACGATTACTTTTGGCGTCCTCTCATTCTCATGTTTCTTTCTTCTCCGTGTTTCTTGTTATTTGTATATGTGCTTCGCGAAAATTTAAAAACACCTCAAATCTGACGTTTAACGCACATCAGATGCTAAAACCGCAAATCACGGGAGCTGTTTTAATTTAAAGACACCTCAATTCTGACGTTTAACGCACATCAGATGCTAAAACCGCAAATCACGGGAGCTCTTTAAAATTTCCCACGACTTCTCTTTGAGCGTTTAAAGTACGCTAAGGGTAACTTGACCGCAAGTTCTGACCTTTCAAATCGCGACATATGCTAATCCATTTAAGCTGGATGGCCTCTGACGGTAGTTTTTAGCTGTACAGCAAAACAAAATTTGGCGCGATTTCTACGGCACACGGTAACAAAGTGAAGTTGGACGTATGCTTCAACCATTTCTGTCTAGATCTATCTATCTGTCTATACTTGCTATCATGAAGAGCTTCTGGATAAAATGCCGGTTAATATCTCCGACCATTGACCATTGGTTGACACTGTCTGTGTGTCCTTCTAAGCTCTGAAAGACTCAAAACAATAATTAGTAAAACCCTCACTCGATTTGTCTATCAATCGAAATACGTGTCTAGCAGCAATTATTTAAAAATCCTGTGACTCAATTATACTGCAAAAGTACGTCAGCTACTCGCGTGAAGCAAAACCGCAAAGCTAGTCAGCAAAAGCAAAATTGAAAAATCGTGGCTGTATAGTCTCTACAGGTTTTCATTTGTGTCATAGCTTTTAGGCATAATCTGTTAGTTGAGCTACGTGACCTTCTCTTTTCAACAAAGGGGAGCGAACTCTTACTTTTCAGGGCAAAAGTAATTAGGGAAAATTTTGGGACAAGCAAAAATCGAACAAAATTTCTTTACTCAGTATTTCAGGGATTCAATCTGATACAATTGTTATTTTGTACATTCGTTCAATCTAGTATCATAATACAATCTAGGGATTATAACTGATTGATTATTACTGAGCCCTCTGACATGGTGCAGTAAAACAAAATAATAGACAGGTAAAATACCGCGTAGTTTCGGTCAAGGGGACCAACATTGACCGAGCTCACTCCAGGTTTATCAGTGCATGACATCACTACACGTTACTTCCCATTTTAAGTTGCTTAATTCTCCAATATTTTCTCACCCTGATTTAATTCAAACAAACTTTTGCTCTTTCGCTTCTCTGTTTACCTACTGGCTCATACCACACTTAATGCAAATAAAATGGTTACAGGGGTTTGAGACTCCCTACTAAATCTTCGCGAATTGAAATATCTATTTGTTTTAATAATACTTTTAGGTCTTTATAAGTTGAGAAAAGAATATTTAGAAACTGCACCGTCTTTAGTGCCGAGACAGGTCGCTCCGGCCGGTGTGAGCCTGTCTTAAGCACTTTCGACAGTATTACACGACAATAGACCATTAGTAAAAACATAATGTGCACTTAATATTAAAACTCTGGGTCTATTATTGATTTATTAAACTTTATGATTTCTTCCATCTTTCTGAAACAAGGGAACTAAACTAAACTTTCTTGTCCATGTATTATTTGCTACGCCAAACATAAAATGAAGCAAGATAAAGCCAAGTGAGTACTCAGTAAAACAGCAACATTACAAATTTAATTTAGCGACCACCGACGACTATTCTATTATATTGTATATGAACAAAATCGCAATAGCTCGACGAGTTTATCCTGGGCTTCAAAGAGCAAATCTTGCACGTCTGCAAGGTGACCTTTGACGCCCCGGAATTCAACTGTTGTAACGTTTATTATTTCTGCAGTTCAAGATTTTCTGCTTATTTTGCTAACTTGAGCTTCTGTTCGCGCGTGTTCCAGCTTTTCTTCTGAAACCCTATCTGCGCCTCCCTCTTTTTCCTCTCGTTAATTTCCCATATTTGTCTGATCGTGTTTATTTGTCTTTCATCTGTAATAAAACACTGACAACTACTATACATGTAATTTACTTTTAGTAATTTACCCCTCTATTTATTGCCTTTGATTTTCGGGTAAATAAGGGCTTCCAAGCTTATCATACCCTAACCTATTCGGGCGGCGAACTTCTCTGGACGTTTGTCTAGTACCTCTCGTAGCCAGATCAAACCTAACACCTTGCATTGCACCGCGGCGCGCGGCTTGAGTACGTAATCTAAGCGCCTCTGAACGAACCGTAGGGTGGCTTAAAGCTCTATCACGAATTAAATTTGGTGGGGGGCTATTAAGATCAATAGGAGCTTCAGACCCAGGGTGATCAGATTCGAGTTCCCCAAATGGTCCTCTCAGTTCCGGCATACTACCAGAACGGTTGACCCCATCATTGACCCCGTCGCTAAAATTCGACCCGAGCCCAGAATGACTCGATGTCTCCTCAAGTGCGCCCCTTCCAACACCTTCCTGTTGATGGGTGGTTTCTTCTGATTCTGGTAACCGAGATGCTTTACTCCCCCGAGACTGAGGTGTCTCAATTACCGTTTGATTTGGTGTCTCTTCTTCTGATCGAACAGGTGATAAGTCCGGGGACCTGTCAACCCGCGTACTAGCCTGAGGAAAGTTATTACCCGTGAATGAATCGTTTATGCCCACAGGATCACTAAACGGATCCTGCGCAGTTGTGCTCTCGAACTCTAGACGGTAGTTTGGGGCCTCTAATAACGGTATCCCCACCCCAGCGAGATTTTCGTAGAAATCATGAGATGGTGTGATACCCTGTCTCAAAACTGGTGCCTCGCCAAAAGTTGGCGTAGAGCATCTAACAACTGTCCTTGGTGTGAAAAGTTCTCTTTTCATCAGCGCATCGTCTAATAATTCGCTCTCGAGACTCGAGGAGCTTCCCAACCCCTGCCTGCGAACAGGTGTTTCAGTATAGGGGTCATCCCATTCTAAATCTTCAGAGCCCAGAGAATAACGTCTTTTGCAATCCCCATGTTCATTTGGTTGATCCGTATGATACGGCTGTAATGTTAAAGGGCGGTGAAATAGAGGAAGTTTGCGAAATTTCGGAAAATCATCCATCGATTCCGGACCTGGAACCGAGGATTCCGGTCTAAAAGCAAAATCACTCGCGCCAATATCATACATGTCCTCAGTAAGTGGGTTTGGTATAACGGAGGGTGGGTTTGGTGGGTCGCAATCTGGGATAGTTTTCTGACCTGCAGGTGGACTGTCCCACCAAGTAACTGTTTTTCCGGTACGCGAGCTTTCAGGTTTATTTCCGGCCGGATTTTCTGCGGGAGAGGAAATGGGTGCCGGAATTTCGTCAAAATTAGGCGGTATAATCAGTTCATCTTGCATAACGTCCCTTTCCCACAGACTCCTGGGAATGTACGTTTTCAAACGATTGTAATGGACAATTTCCACCCGTCCGTCTGATAGCCTTGTGATTTTAAAGTTTAGGCCATTTTCCAAAACTGCATTTATTCGATAAGGTCCCACCCAACGTATCTTGTCCAATTTTCGCAACCTCGCGTCGGGTGGCGTATGCAAAAGTACAAGGTCACCGACCTTTAGGGGTTTCTGATTTTCGGTTCTATTGTAGTAGAACCGCTGACGTTCCCGAGCGATATCGGAGTTATCCCTGATCATTTGATACGCAGTTCTCTGCCTGGTTATCATTTCCGATTTGTAATCCGAATCCAGATTATAATATACCCTACTGTTAATGACGGTGTCCATCGGGAAACGGGCGTCGCGAAGGAACATAGCATAAAATGGGTTGTCCGAGATGGATTCGTGAAAAGCTGTGTTCATAGCAAATTGGACATAACAAAGTTGGTCTTCCCAGTCTGAATGTCCCCTATCCTTGACATATAGACTTAGAATGTTTGCTATATCCCTATTCCGCCTTTCAACCGCCCCATTACACATCGGATGGTACGCAGATGTACGAAGTTGCTTGATGTCAAGCAATTCAAGAATTCCTTTGAAAACAGCATTTATGAATTCTGAACCCTGATCACTTATCAAGCGTTCGCAAGCCCCATAAACCAAAACAAAATGCTCAACAAACGCTCTCGCGACAGCTTTTGCTGTTTTATCTGCTATGGCCGTAAGAACGATGTATTTCGTAAAATGATCAGTGATGACGACAATATATTTTGAACCATGACTAGAAACGGGTAATGGACCGAGAAGATCGATACCGACCATATCGAGTGGTCTAGAGGACTCGGGTATGGTGCCCAACGGAGCCCTGGGTGTGTGGTTAAGACCTTTGCGTTGAGAACAATCAAGGCAACACTGCACATATTGTTTGACAACGTTGTACATGTTCCGAAAGTAAAAACGGTTGCGCACCCGCTCATATGTCTTGAGAAACCCAAAATGACCCGATATTTTTGAATCATGGCAATCAAATAGAACTTCCGGAATGAGTGAACGAGGTAAAACTGGTACTACCCGCAAATCAGGCCTGCGACAGTTTTGATACGGTGTGTAAACGTAACAAAGTAAGCCGTCGTCAAGAACAAAATTTTCGATTTCACGCAGGACTTGAGTTTCGATTTGAGAGGGCAACCCACTGCCATGTTTAAGGTAGTTACGTACTGCAGAAGAAAACCCGTCCTTCCCTTGCAATTCCCGCAGTTCCTTTGAGGAAAACTGGTTATCCGCCTCTGGTATTACGGCCATTATCGCGGGAGTTGGAATAGTCGTAGGGAGCCTACTTAGAGCGTCTGCAACGACGTTCTGAGTCCCGGGGATGTGCGTGATCTCGAATTCGTACCCTTGCAGTTCCATCTGCATTCTAGCCCACTTTCCGGTAAGATCCTTCCCTGTACTCTTCATCAACCACTGAAGAGGCTTATGATCCGAGGCAACAATGAATTTTCTACCGAGCAAATAAGGGCGAAATGACCTGATGCAGTGAATTATGGCTAAGGTCTCTTGTTCAACCGCCGCATGTTTGACTTCGGCGTCGTTGAAAGTACGTGACGTATACTGTAAGACCTTTTGCCTCCCACCCTGTTCCTGGGTCAAAAACCCTCCACATGCCTTTTTGCTAGCATCGCAAAAAATTTTCATCGGTTTCGCGGACCGACCAAGATCTGGAAGGCCAAGTATAGGTTCTTCTAACAATTTAGATCGCAGCTGTTCAAAAGCTTTCTTCTCCTCATCCCCAAAAATAAAAGGTACCTCCTTTTTGGTAAGTTTAATTAGGGGTGATGCTATAGCCGAAAACTGGGGGACGAATTTGCGAAAATACGAAAACAGACCTATACATGAGCGCAGTTCGCTGACGTCCTTTGGGTATGCAATGTTACGTACCGCACTTAGCTTATTGGGGTCTGGACGGACTCCATTCTTGTCGACCCGATGACCCAAGAAAATAACTTCCTCCTTAAAAAAATCACATTTCCGCGCTTTCAATTTCAGACCGGCTTTGCGGAAAGCGGTAAAAACTTTAATCAACAAAGCCATGTGCGAGTCGTCGTCTTCTGAGGCGTTTATAACGTCATCCAGATAGACGGCGACCCCTTCATCAAACAGATGTTTCAAAATTCTATGCATAATTCTACTATAAGCCGCAGGCGCGTTTTTTAGACCAAACGCGAGTTTCGCGTATACGAACTGGTCGTATCCGGGTGCTGAAAACCCCGTATATTTGCGGCTTTCTGGATCGATTTCCATCTGCCAATAACCACTCAAACAGTCAAGAACAGAGAAAATCTTTTTGCCATGCAATTTGTCTAAAATAGCAGCGATATGAGGGAGTGGAAACTCGTCTCCCACTGTCACATCATTCAGGCGACGAAAGTCGGTAACCGCACGGTAACTTCCATCCTTTTTCCCGACCAACAATAACGGAGCTAGCCACGGCGAAGCGGCTGGCTCTATAACCTTACAAGCCAACATACGGTCAATTTCTGCCTTTGCAACAGGTTCAAGGTGGACTGGAATGTGATAGGGACGAACTTTCTGTGGGGGTGCATTACCCACATCAATTACAAAAGGCTCAATGTTGCAAGTTCCCAAATCAAAATCGTCCTTCGCGAAAACGTCATGATTATCAGTTAAAAGCTTCTCTACTTTTTGTTTTCGAACTGGGTTTTTCGCGAGGTGATCTAATTTGAACATTTTAAGAAACGCATCCACTTCATTGTCTGGCAGAAAACTAGGACCCGAATTAACATCTGTTGGTTTTAATGAGTCGGTAACACTCATGCAAATATTTTCGTCTGCAATCCAGGCTTCGGCATTCGCCATATAAAACAAAGGAATTTTTATATCTTTGTCCGAATAGTTTTCTATGAATAACTGAAACATGCCGTCCTGCGTAGTTACCAGTTGCTCCGGTAGGACTAAATCTGGAAATCTTTCGCTCATTTCCTTCGTAGGCGAAACCAAAAACAACCCGTCCGTATCAATTGGCCCCCTACTGGTAGATAACACACAACGTTTACTGGTTTTTGTCTTAACGTTAGTCCTAGAAACGAGTTGAAGACGGTGTATGCGTTTCGGTGGTTTCACAGCTTCCACCTCCGTTTTTACCAACCCGATTTCAGACTTTTTACAAGTATTTTCAGCATGGGGAAGTGGGCAAGGGTAATCAGGAGGAGGTAAATTAACTACAGGACCCACAGGGTGACCAGAGATCGACTGTGGACCCCAAGACTGACTTCTAGTAAAACAACAATTTTGTTCCCTTTGTCCTTTAAGGTTAACCAGATTTGCCGACGGATCAGAAAATTTACAAACAGGCCGAACCTCTCCCCCATTTCCGCCTCTACGGATTAATTTGTCATTTTTAGCATCAACTAGTAGGTCGTACTTCTTTAAAAATCCGTACCCCAAAATCATCGGTATCTTCAGTTTGTCACTTATTAAAAAAGTCTCAAAATATTCATGTTCATCAATTTTTACATTCTCTGAAATACATCCAATAATTTCCATAGAATGGCCGGTAGCACTACTAACATCATTATGGTTTTTAACTATTTTTGACCTAGCTAAAACAGGCAACTGCAAAAACGTATCATGGCTTATTAATGAAATCGAAGCGCCGGTATCCCCAAGCGCGCGTACAGGAATATCACACACTGAAGCATTAAAATACGGCAAAGCATTGCAATTCACTCCATTGCAATTAGCAAAATACGACGCAATAAAATTTCCACCCATATTTTTAGTCAAATAAGCCGGGACAGGATGCGCATCAGAATTTACTGAAACGTGACGAAGTGCGCGTCCCCTTACAAGTTTAAACGGCTGCTATTTTCAGACACCAGGCATTCCCTTGCGAAATGTCCGTTTTTCCCACAATTAAAACACTTTTTCGGATTAGATCCGGCGGACTGACTGCGACATTGTCTTGCCATATGCCCGATCCTTTGGCAGTTATAGCAACGGATGGTACGTGGTGCGCGACATTCGCGAGCAAAATGACCAGCTTTGTTGCAATTGAAGCAATTCTGACTCGATGTACCCGGTTTTCGGAACTCGGGCCTCCCACGGTGACCTTCCCGAACATTCTCATTCCCTCCCTTATCGCGAGAACTATCCCTGTAGCTGCTTGTGTTATTCGACGGGCGGTTATCTCGTGACGACTCCCGACGGTGAAATGTTTGGCGGCTCGAACCCACAAATATAGCGCCGTCGCGACCCTTATTTCGCATGTTTTCTGTAGCCATACTATCTCGTGAGGTTCTATTTGCTACTACACTAGGGTTAGTTTCAACTGAAATAGGAGCGATAGCAGCAAGCACATTATGCGATTTAGCTTTTGCAAATTCACGTGCGCGAAAATCGTTGATCAAGAACTGTTTTGCCTCCTCAAAATCTTTGGGGCACTTCGCGACTACCCTCATTCCCAGACTAGGAGAAAGACTGTCAAGAAGGAGGTTTTTCAACAGATTTGAGTAGCCGGCAAAACTTTCTTCGGCTGCCGACGGCATTTGATCAAAGCCCATTAATTTTAAAACCTTCAATTTCAGCTTTTCTAAAAATGGAAATGGGTCTTCGCCATCCTCTAGACGAAGAGTTTCGTGAATCAATCGTGCTCTAAGAGATGTGTGCTCAAACTGGCTTGCCAAAGCCTTCTTCAAATCGTCAAACGACTCGAATTCCGCGTGGCTTGTTAGGAAATTAGCCGCGTGCCCCGTTGTTTTCATGAATGCCAAACGGATAAGTTCATCGCTCTGAATAGACTTATCCCAGAATTTCAAATTTTCCAGCATCTCAAGAAATACCAAAACGTCTTCGCTACCAGTGAAGGTAGAGACTTGCGATGCAATTTTACAAAGCGTGTCAAGGGACATTTTTGCTGTGTCTTCGACAGACATTTTACGTTCGCTCAGTAACCCCGTAAAAAAATAAAATAGAAAAATGTACTCAAAACACTAAAACACTATATACCATAATATCTAGCCTACACCTTCCCTCCAAACGAAAGACGACGCGTCACCAGTAAACCGATGAGAGGTTCTTACCCTGTGTTATTACTCTTTATACTCGGACCGGCGGCTTATGTCCCACTTGGGATCATTATATGGTAGCGTTCGAGCGGCGGCAGTATTCAACCTTCGAAGGCGTATAGGGATCGTAGTCTTTCGTTTTAGGGAGGTCGGTTCTTTTCTTTTAACACTTACTTTATTTATTCCTTTAGTACAGCCTGCTTCTGTTAACACGTAAGGTAATCTAATAATACAGACACATGTCTCGCTACAGTCAACTCTCAGAATCATCTGCTCGCTTCGAGCTTCACATCCAATTCCTATTCTTGCTTATTGCGTAGGAGCTAACCGCAGTCGCTACAAAAGATTAAACCAAAGTCCTGATCAAACGTGCCTGAAAACTCAGGAAGAGGATGTTCAACAACAGGGAACTGATAAGGCTACTTCCATCGTCCCGAGGCTTGAATTATTACCAAATATGGAGTTGCTTTTCTCAGACCGCATTATTTCAGATTACGGAATCAACTTTGATATTTAATATCCTAATATCCTAATAACAAGGTTCTATATAGGGGTAAGGAGCTGAAACGCTGAATCCGTGTTTTAACTTGAATTTTTTGCAAGACAAGTAGTTCGCCCGGAATCCGGCTGAAACCGGAAATTTGGCAGGAGCAAGGCAGGAACTTTCGTCAAAGTTGATATGACGCAGGCTATCGGTAACTTGGTGTTCTGAGATGATTATCATTTGCCTTAATTTGTTTCTAAATTCTATTAGTAAAGTGTTCAAGGAGTCTGGCGAAGACTGGACCTCTAGAAGACCCGATTGTCTGGATCAAACATAAAATTTTGGGAACCCATCGAAACCTTTGGTCTTGTTCGAAATGGCGGATTACAAATAAGTTACTCACTTACTTACTTGACCAGCGACAACGTGCCAATGCTCCTTTATGTACGTTATCAAGGTATTCATTCGCGTAAAATAACAGACTTTGATGATTTATACGAGGAAATGAATTTTAATTTTTAATTTTACAGTTGAAAATACATAATGAGAAAGGCTTATAACGTTAGTTATTATTAACGTTAGTTATAAGCCTCATCATGTTTCACCTTCTTCTTTTTCGTCGTCGCTTAATACTCTCATGAAGCTCGGGAACTTCAACATCAGTTCGATTTATGATACCAATCAGACAATAGATAGGCTACCGAAATACATGAGTGTAGACTTAGTAAAAATGCGATTGATTTTTTATCGATGTGCCTGTCGCATGGTTTATTACCACTATGTAACATACCTACAAGAAATACAAGAATAACTCCAAAGTCGGCATCACTGATTGACAATATTCTGACGAATTCTGAGCCAAACCTAATAAGGGTAGTATTGGTGGACTCGTCTGACCATTTCATGTTATTTTCTGAATTAAAATGTGAGCTTAAACCGAACAAATTTTTTTTCCAAAAAGTAACGGATACTTAATAGAAATACGCTACGACTACTAAAAGAAAGATTAAGTTTTATGGATGATAATGGACCTTTGGAATCTGAGGATGTCAACCACGCGATGGATTTATTTTTAAAGCAGTTTAAGGAAATATTAAATGAAACATGACCGGTGATAAAGATTAATCAATCAATCAATCAAGTTTAATCCGAATAGCTAAAAGCTAGAAAAGGAATACAAATTTACAAAAGATTAGTCTGAGACGTTATCAATCCCCAAATAAGCCGGAAGTAATAAGGGAAGGCATACTACGATCTATTAAGTTTAAAAACCAGTTATTCAGGAGGCAACTTAACTGTCCGACTGATGAAAATATATCTGAATTTAAAAGGTACAAAAATCAACTGTCAAAAATTCTTCGTTTGGAAAAAAGCAATTATTATTATCGAGAGTTTGATAAAAGTTCGTTTGTCTCCGAAAAAGACTTGGTCACTGATTAACGAATGCCTTGGTAAAAGGAAGGACCAAAGTCTTTGAAATGTGCATGCCTGAAAACCAAGTACCTCTTAAAGGTCCGTTGCTTCATCGAGGTCAAGTCGTCAAAATACAAATGATTTTAGAAAATTCCTTCCGCCATCACATGATAAGACAATATTAGATATAGACACCGGTTTCTGAACAAGAATTAAAGAATGTAGTTACTCTTTTGAAAAATGGTCAGTCTGAGGGTATTGATGGATCATCGACATTTCTGTTAAAAGAAATCTTCCCCCAAATCTCGCGCATTTTATGTCACATAATAAACCTGGCATTTAAAAACGGGACGTTTCCTTCGTCATTAAAAGATTCAAGAATATTGGCTCTTTACAAAGGAGGAGAGAAAACAAATCTTTCGAATTATCGGCCAATATCAATTCTGTCGGCTTTTTCTAAAATAATTGAACGTTGTCTGTATAATAGAATAGTGCGTTTTTCAGAACATTTTGAAATGATAAATCAGCTACAGTTCGGATTTCGCGATTGTCATTCTACCGATCATGCGGTCCTGTTACTAACACAGTATGTCCATGACATTCTTGACCGGGGAGAAATTCCAGGGTCTATTTTTCTTGACATTAAAAAAGCTTTTGATACGATATCTTATGATATTTTAATGCATAAGTTGGATCATTACGGTATAAGAGGGCCAGCAAAATCCCTAATAGCATCGTATGTTAAGGACCGTTCTCAATATGTTGATGGAGGTGATGTTTCATCCGAAATGACTCGACAATAATATCGCGGGTGTCCCGCAAGGCTCAATACTTGGTCCCTTACTTTTTTAATTTATGTTAACGACCTGAATAATTCCATGAGAATATTTGGTTTAAACTTGCAATTTGCGGATGCGACACTGCATGTACTGTATCAAGGAAAGATATGAACAGTTTGAAACTTGTATTGGAAGAAGCTTTCAACCATCTTCTATTGTGGCTTGAGTCAAATAGCCTAGCTGTTAACGCTGATAAAACAATATTCGTGGTTTTTCTCTCGATGTAACAGTGAGCTTCAACTAATTGAGTCAAGTGATTTTAAAATAAAGATTTCACGAGCAGCAGTTATGCGATACCTTGGAGTCCTCCTTGACTCTAATCTATCATGGAAGCCTCACATATCAGATTTGCGTATGAAGTTGGGGAGAAATATAGGGATAATGCGAAGACTCAGGCCATCCCTTCCCCTTGAAGCAAGGCTCACTTTATTATGCACTTATTCATTCCCATTTAATGTTTTTATCATTTGTATACCTTAACACATTTAGTTCTCATATTGCGCCACTTCAAAGACAACAGAACAAAGCCTTGCGGGTCCTTTAGAGTTACCTGCCTTCCCCTAAATTATATTCAGAGAAGTCGTCAACAGATTCTCTTTATTGCTTTCTTAATATCCTTCTTTTAAGACATTTTCTGACTGTTGAATCTCTCCTCTTGAAACTGAAGTATGACCGTGGATTGGTTCCCTCGTTTTTTCTTTCTTCGAACCTTACTATTGAACATGGACACCTAACTAGAAATTTTGATAAACTGCATCAGCCAAGAATTATAACTGAAATATCGAAATTTTCGCTTCGAAACTCAGTAATTCGGAATTGGAATATTCATACTTCTAATTTGGACATTTCACAGTCAATTCAAACAACCAAACGTAAACTTAAATTTATGTTGTTATATTGAGAATTTGTTTCGTGATAAGTGAGTTGTTGTTAGTTAATGCGGATTGCCTTTGGGAGGTTAAGTTTGTTCCCATTTTATCTGGTTTTGAAGATACTGAACCTGGGGGATGTGAATACTCAGTCTAGGATCCTTCCATGGACTGAATCACTTTTCCTCGGTTCTTGTTATCTTTTATTTTTTTATTGTTTGTTTCGCTGGACGTGTCAACGAGCGGTGTTGGGAACCGGGTGCTGACGGGGGAATACGCATATTTCCATTTGTATGAATGGCATGTAGTGAAGTATAATGTTGTATTTATTTAAAGAAGTCTTTCCATCCGGTGCATTACGAATTTGTCTTCTCAGCCGGGCTCTGGACATTTTGTTATTTAGTTTGTTCTTAAAAAGAACCCTAACCTGAACCTTTAAGGTCCTCCTTATGCAGGTAGAAAATCCGCCCTTTGGTGACCAATCAGGAAGGAGAATGGAGAACCGAGAATCGCCTCTCAAAGCAACTTCTCGATTCTGCAACGCAATTAATACAACACTTTTCAGATGACTAGACAAATTGAATGAAACAGATATATCGGACGATCTAAATAGGACGGCTTTTATTGATCGACTACTTATATACAAAACAATCATTATCAAATTTGAAACTATCTGAAACTATAGTTAAAACACGAGATGTGACCCCCCCCCCCCGCCGATGATGTGATCCTGGAAGGAAAGTGTCAACATTTTCGATTCTGATTTCTGCGCATGCCAAGTATCGTTGCCTACAGGTTGCCCGGCTTATCTGGAAGTCCCAGAACTAGCAAAAGTCTTTCAGAAAGACAGCCAGTACGATCGCATGTTATGGTACTTGAGCAAAACAGTGTGAGTGACATACAAGGGTGTCACGTAAAGCTTTACCGAATTTGCTAGTGAACAAATAACAGAGACAAACATATATCAAGAACACGATCACGACTTTTTGTCGACATTCGATTCAGTCAATCAGTATTGGTCGCCGATTGCAACTGGTTAGATCTCGTTGGTGATTTATGGCAGCAACACATGGGATCTAGCTCTCAGATTTTTTTTGAGAATACGAGAGCCAGTTCAGTAATGTTAACAAATCACCATGGTTGGAACATTGTGCGTGGGTATACTCAAAGAAACATCAGCGGTTTCTGACGGTCCTTCTGATTACTTTTTTCAAAAGACACTGTGTCAAAAGACACAGTAGCAGCCATCAAAACCATTCCCGCCGAAAAAGAATGGGACACGGCGCCGCCGTTTAAACGGCGGCATGTCGAAACTATTTCAGCGGCGGCGCGCCGATAAACGGCATGGCTTCGGGGTCTAGGCGCAGGCAGGCTACTCAAAATCTTTAAAATATTTTTTTTGGTGGAAACTTTTGCATCTTTGCATTTTCTAGCAGCCGCTAAAGCTGGTAAGAAATTTGAGGGCCTTGAGCAGCCACAATCAGTCAAGTTAGTACGTGAAACATGCCTATTAGTTTTTTAGGAGTATTAGATGAAGACTTAACCCTGTGTTTGTTTCAGGTCCTTGGACATATTTCCGTCACAGTCCCAGTAGCAGAAGTTCTGAGGGAAACCATTTCTGAGGTATCCCGTAGCTCAACATCTAAAGTTTTGTGCTGTGATTCACAACCAAGTAAAGAGGAATTGGAAGATTTCAAGAAGAACACAATTACTAAGTCCATAGTATTGTGTGTAAATCTCAAAGAGGACAGTTGGGAATCCAGTTTGAAACAAAGCCTGAAAGTAGTCGCCCAATTTCGCGAGTACAAGTTTCATGTCATACTCATGGGAGAACAACTAAGCACCAGTGAATTTACAGAGGAAGTAGAAAAAATCAAGAACTGCCTAGATGGACCATCAGTTGACTCAGTTTTCCAGATATCTCCACAGGTAACGCCATTTCTTTATGTAAACTGTCGACGCATGAACGTACTCCAGTATGAGTGTGCTCTGTGTTGAAGTCACCATGCAAGTCTTCTTTGTGTTCTTATTGTCTTCCCTGCTGGAAAGCTATCGGTGCTTTTCATGATGGTTGGGATAAAGAAGGTTTTTTTGTGAGCAATAAGGGATAACACACTGTAAATTGGTCACTGAGCACCTTTTTTCTGCTAGGTATAAGCAAACCGAGCTAAGCACTTATACAGATTTGCAGATGAAATCAAACTTGCCTTGGTCTAACCAAGAACAAATAAGCTAAAGAACCTCCCTCTCCCAATCTCCGTGGAGGGAGGTCGATGTGGAGTCGAATAGATTCCCATACCCTGCCCGATGCAAACGAGCGGAGGTTAAAAGCTCTACAGAATATCCCAGTTCGTTACCTCTCCAAATATGCTAGAGCCCCGCAGTAGTAGCCCTGGAGAAGCACTGTCGAAAGTAAGCGACTATTGGTTGTTTAACATTGTGACGTCACCGTGCTATTGGTTGTTCAGCATTAGTTGCGTTTTTGCAGATACCACGCTTTAAAGCCGTTTTCGCAGAATCGAAGTTGCAACTGTGTAGGAAATGGGAAAGTCTTATGTATGGTACATTATGATAATGCTATTGGCAACGAAAGATAGTGTACCAAAAGTTTTTCTTGATTTTTTTTTGTTTTTTTATAATATAAGAGTAACCATTTTGTACAAAGTCTAAGATTCTCTTAGCAGACGTAAGGAGATGTGAAGCTATTTACGAGAGGTGTTTTCAAGCGTAGGCATCCATAGATCTGGTAGACTTTTACTATTCACTGGCAATTTGTCAGGAAGATTGTTCTGATAAATATGTGTTCAAATGATGTGATGTCTTGTCAACAGAATTCACTGATTAATGGTAAATCGTCAAAATTTCTTTCGGACCGTATCACTGCTTCTAGAAGGGTTTGGACGGACCCTTCTTGTGTAAGCCCGGGATTAGTTGGGCCTCTTTAACTGCCGCCCAAGAACAGGAACAGGAACTTTGTTAAATGTTGGCATATGTTAACTGTTCACTCTTTACTTTCAGGACAGCAAGGCTGAGATGAAGAGTCGCCTGACCGCCATTTTGAACAGCACGCGTTTGGAAACAGGACTCGGTCGGCTTGGTTTCATGTTCTGAGTACAAACGAGCAGAGAAGTTGTATTTTTTTTTACATTTTTGTATTTAACTTTTCATAGCGAATTTTTGTTACGAAAGACAAGATAGCAATAAAAGAATTACGTGATATGGCTTTTTCGTTTCTTGAAGAAATGCAGCGAGCTGGACCAAATCTTGACAGCCTAGAAAACAAAAGATACGTAATCCGAGGATAGATCATATCTCGTTATTCTTGAGTTGAATACTCCTGAAGAGCCTGTCCGTGAAGATTAAAGGCGTATTCTCGTCGGCCCCCGAGGACTCTACTTGAGGAGTCCCTGCGTTTTTGTTTGTCCCAGGGACTCACTCCCCGTATTCTCGCAATTCCCAGCGGACGGGGAATGCTCCGATTATCACCATCATCATCATCAAAAAGGACTCCCTTTTAGTTTCCGTGGGGAGTCAATTTTTGCTGGTGTTGTTGCAATATAAAACTAATTAAAAACAATCAGAATAAACAAAACCAAAAATATAGTGGATCCAGACTAATTTTGTCAACTGCATATTTTTTTTCGAACAAAATACATTTTGGAAGCATTCCCTGTGTTCTCGCTGTTTCTGTAGGAGTCCTCGGGGAACGGCGAGAGTAGGCCTTAAGCCCCTTCGGCCAATTGTGACCGATTCCCTATTCCAGTTCAGCGCTTCCAGGCGGACTAGTTTCTGTTAATCCCCCTATAGGCGTGTTCTCGCCATTCCTCGAGGACTCCTTGGGGAATGGCGATCCTCGGGGAACCGAAGGGAAAGTTGAGAATAGAGGGAGTCACTCCACGCGGACTGAGCGTGCAGAAACAGCAAGAACACGGGGAATGCTTCCAAAATGGATTTTGTTCGAAAAAAAATACGCAGTTGACGAGATTAGTCTGGATCCACTTTATTTTTGGTTTTGTTTATTCTGATTGTTTTTAATTAATTTTACATTGCTCCAACACCAGGAAAAACTAGACCTACGTTGCCTGGGCAACGTGAGAAGTGTTGCGGCAACCTTTATCCAGCTTCGCCGACGACTTTGGTTTTGTTTCTTCGCTGTCGGTTAAATGCTGAATTTGTCAACTTATCGAAGCTTTTAAAACGGTATGTTCTAAAAAGAATCATCGCATGAGCAAAACCTATTGTTCAGCGTTGCGAAAACAACAACAAAAGAATACCGGAAGAAGGGACTAAATGGAGCAGTCAGTTGAACTTTATCCTTATCAATCGTAGACATCGTGACGGACGAAAACTTGGAACAATATCTTATATAATCTAGTTGGTATTATAAAGCTATCCGAAGCTTTTCAGGATTAAAATACCATAGATAACACTATTAATTATTACGAAACTACCTCATTGTTTTAGATTATTGTTTGTACCCGTTGCGTAAACAGCTAATCCTAGGTTACAGCTGTTATGGAGACATCCCATAGCACTTCGCTCTGCAATAGTCCTCCTAGTTATTCCCTCCCTCTATCGCCTACTTTTCTATATATCTCTTCGGTTTTCATCACCATCATTAATTTCCTGGCATCGTGACAACAGGTCACTCGGTCTTTATCCACTAGCTCCAGTTAGCTGCTCGCTAATCCGAGGTCAGGCTTTGATCCATTTCATCCCAAGTATTTTGGCTACGGAATGAGTCGTGGCCAAAAGAGTTATCTTTCATTCTTGGTCCAAGCAGGACCTCTCTATATTATAATTCATGGTAAGAGTTGTTTACATATTTAGTTAGGGACCCATTAGTGTTATATATTATGTGTCAAACTCTTTTTCACGTAATACGAGTAAATTAACTATAGACGTTATGGTCCATCTCGGCTAGTAGGCCTCGGGCTTGACTGGATATGTGAATTCCAGCTTCGCTAGGATGTGTGAACCAGCTTGATTAGGGATTTCTGGATTGACTGCGGCTGAGCTATAAAATTCCCCGAGGCTTTCCCTTGTCTCTTTTGTCCGGTTTCCTGACTGGTCCTGGGTTTAGTGGGCACCTACGGTGTCAGAATGTCTTCAGCCCACACCCCAGGAGCCTTATCTTCATTAAATCTCGCCTCCACTCGTCCATCCTCTCAACAGTGGTGTAAGAAGTGGGATTTGGAAACTTCCCCCACGTTCAAGATCTTAACACAGCGAAGACCATCGATACAAACTTTCTTACCGTCAGATTTATAGAATTCGAATACAATGTGCACCCATTTGCAAAAATTTCTAGCCCCTCGTGAACCGATTCCTGTTTACAAGTCCCTCTCCAGTGATAGAGGTCAAGTTCACCGAAAACAAATAATGGGTACACCAGCTAGCAAAAGTTGCAAACCCCTCATCGCTGAAGATGATTGTAGCATAACAGTCGATCCCTTGCTTATCTTACCATTGGGAATAAAATTGTTCTTACCATCGAATACACCGGAAACAAATAACAGGTACACCAACTAGCAAAAGCTGCAAACCCCTCATTGCCGAAGATGATTATGAGCTAACAGTCGACTGTTGCTTACTAAGTCCCCTACATGTCTCACAACTGGTATCGCGTATTTTTGTTTTCAGTGTGTACCTTACTACTGAATAGTCCCCGAAGCCGCGCCGAAAGTCGGCGGCGCGCCGCCGAAAATAACTCAGCGGGCCGCTGCCGAAAACATCGGCGGCGGCCCGCCGGTAAAATTATGCCGCCGAATTTATTTAGGTGAAATGTTTCAAGTTCTTTTTCTTTTGAGTTTTATCTTCCAAACGCTGTTCTGGTTTTTGCCATGAGCAAGTAAGCAGTGAGTCGTCGGTTATGGCGGCAGTGCAGGACTATTATTTTTTACGAAAAGTTTTATGTTAGCTCCACACCGTGTAAACAAAGTGACCAATAGCGACCGTGCTGTCTGTCCAAAGTTTGCTAGTTCAGACACTTCCGGACAAGCTAGGGCCAGTGCCGTCTTTGACTTTTGGTGAACCCTAGATCATCCATGGGTTTGTGGGCCCTTTTCGAGAGTCAAAAACGTAAAAACATCAGCCCATTAGCACACACAATTCTTGGTCGAGCCACACTATGGTCACACCTCACAAAATTTCGGTAAAGTAAATGACGAGGGTGCGTAACCTGGATCGTAAGGAACAATGCGATACGGCCAGCAACCATAGCCTGATTTCTCAGCAATTTACACTTTTCGCTTGGCCTCTCTTTTCCCCTGGCCCCCCCAGCACCGCCCTAACTGGCCTAAGGGTAAAGACGGAACTAGGTAGGGTGGTGAACTTGCCATTCTTTGCGGACAGTTGCGCCATTACACGGAAAGTCGGAAAACGTTTAAATTACCTCGAAATCCTCTCGATTGCTTTACATTCGAAGTTGTCAACCCCTTGATATTTTCAAACCGTTGTATCTCATGAAGAAATTTTTGTACCAAAAAATGGATGACATATACTTAGATCAGCTCATCAACGGCTATCCATTGCCGTCGAAAATAAAAATCGACCTGTCTTAGTTCAAAGTTGACTTTTCTGCCGTAGGCCAACTTTCTAACGTTACCACTTAGAAAGGAGCCAAGGATAAGCTCTAGTTTCTTTAGTAATGAGAGAACTTTTAAAGTTTAAGAGGCACATCTGACACCATTTCTCTACCGCAAACCCAAGTGCAAAAAAACGAATGATAAACTCAGCTGAAATCACGAACAGACATCGATAGAAACAATAGACGGCAGCACTTTCGGACCCGTGGGAAAAAGCCACTTTTTTGTTTCTGTAGATTTTTCTATTTATCATTCAAAGAAGATTTTTTGGCTGTGGGGCCGGGTAACTGCCGCATATATTTAACACTTAAAGATTTTAGTCCATCTTCGATCTGAAACTGGTGCCTACCCAAGTTGAAATCAGTTCAACTTTTGAGGGTAGCCTACTAGCCAATCAGATTATTTTGGGAAATATTCAGGAAAACGTCGAAGCTGGCGACATCCTCAACTTCAACTTTAACAACTTATGAGGTCATCAAACTCACCGGAGAGAGTTTCTGCAAAGATATTGGTCGGTGGAGTTTCAAAAACCGTGTGCCACCCCATTGGAATCAACTGCCCGAAGAAACAGCACATCTCTAAGCCGATTCAAGCAAGAAATTGATGGAATGTTTCTTTCTCAAATGTACGACCCTAAATGTTTCAAAAGAACTTTGTAGAAGCTTTGTGGCCTTTTAATTGCAATATATTATTGTTAATGTAATATTCTGATTGGCTAGTTTCGAACCAAGCCCAGTAGATAAAATCACGCCCACTCCTGCTGTCTTGAAAGCCGAAAGCGAATTTAGGTCATTGTTACTCTGGTCTGATTTGGTTCAGCATTAGCCAATCGGAATATTCCCCAGTATTCCCCTAAGTAATCTGATTGACTAGTACCCTCAAAAGCTGAACTGGTTTCAACTTGGGTCCGAGACTAGCTGGTACCCGAAGCTTGCACCAATATCAATCGCGAACGGCAGAAACTCAACTAATTGTCGATCTCAGCGATTTCCGGAACTGGCTGGTACCGACTAATAGTTAAAACCCTTTGTGAATGGGCCTTGAGTCTATTGTTTGTAACCGGCTCGTCTGGACCCGGAGTGCTCTTATTGGCTGAAAACCGCTAAAATGGCCGCTTATGACGCGTTGCAGTCGCTTTCGACAGCTTACGATTGCCAGTGGAGGACCCAATTATGTCTACATAAGTATGGAATATGGGACAACGGTGGATGAACTAAAATGGAATACGCAGAAATAGGAAATTACAAGTTGGTTGCTTCGCTGACCCCACTCGATTCGTATACCAACGTATGAACTAACAAAAACTTACAATGCCATTGACTAGTAGAAAATCTTCTCTCACTTCTCGCTATGCGACCTTGCTGGGACTAGAATATGACCTGGCGACCAGAATACCCAGAGGCATATAGACCTTCAGATACCTGGGGCTTCCGTACAATTAAGTAAACTTTCCCGACCGAAGGGACAAGATGTCCCTTGTCTCCCAATCACAAACTATCCAGACATCCTCCCAGATGCTTGAGTCTGGGGCGTGTTCAACTCGGGGAGAATGGAGGGAGGAAATCAGGAAACTTGAGACATGCACAACTTTCGAACCGGTGAACAGATCTTAATGGAACTTGACAATTATGAAGATTACATGCCTCTGATGTTTCTCTTCTGCTTCAAGGGTGTTTTCTTACAAATGAATTGCCAAACGTTTTGGCATAGCTTGACCTTTCGGATTCACCTTGAGGAAAACAAATGTCTAGAATCCGAAAGAAAAATCTGCAAGCCTCTCTTTTAACATGATGAGTTTTGGCATATTTTTTTCTTATCGGAACAAGAAGCTTTGCGAAGTCAGGCTGACGACTTCAATACGTTTTTCAATTGGAACCCTATTGTTCTTTTTGATATTTTTGAAATAATTCCTTCTCCTTATAATGTTGACCCATTTAAATCGGGGTGTCACAGATCCACCATGGACCTTAACTTATGCTTTAAGCTTGGTACCCACAGAACGTAGATTCGCATTCGCCTAGGCGAATTTGGTGTCGCTAGCTGAATAAATCGCGCCGCGCCATTTCGACTCCTCGTCGCATTTTTGTCGAGTCATGGAAAAGATTCGCGATCTACGGGCACCATCGACGGGAAATCCTGTGAGTGACGTGATATTGCACTTCCTTCAAAACCGAGCTTAGATGACGCTAGGGAACCTTAATGGTATCCAGGTCAGGTCTACGCAGTTTTTCGTATTATCGCTCGTGATACTAAGGGCGTGGCACTCCCTATGTTCCGGTATTGTAATCTTCTTTGGTCCAGTCAGGTTTCATTTTCGCATTCTACCTTCTCCTACAGCGCGACATCGCCTCGCTGACGGAAGCAATGCTGTCGGCGCTCGAAGGATTCATTGATCGGGACTGAAGGGGCCAAAACAATAGCGCGGAAAAGTTAGACTACAGTAGAGGTATGCTTCTTTAAACGTTCGTTAACTCTAAGGACCTGTTTTACCTATAATACTACTGCAACGTACTTCCATAATCGCTCCGTATATTTCTAAACCCCGAAACCCCAATTCGTACGGTATACTCTATGCCCTCTAACAAAACCACGCTGGTTTTCTCACTTGCCGTCTTTTGCTACCTTCGATGTGTATCACGCTGTGTACGTTTGTCTGCGAGAAGTTTTTCCATCAGAGAAACCGGTTATGTAAATTGTTTCCCTGTTTTCGCTATAAGTCAACGGATCTCGGAAAAGGCTTAAAACAGCCAAAACCCCGGGTCATTTTTTGAAAGCACAGCCTAGTTTTAAAGTATTCAAATATTTTAAAATACTGTAAGTTGAAGAGTAGATAGGGCGAGGGGTCCTTTAACTTTGAAAGTGCCATTTTCATCCACTTGCTGTGAAAAAGTCAACTACCAATCCGTCAAAGTAGCAATTTATGGGCTAATTAATGTTGCAGCATTTTAAAGTAGGTGCAGGCTTACAATGAGGAACAATCCTATTTATTTGAGACGTTTTTCTTTTTGAATTATTACTTAAAGATATTTCTAAGCCTAAAATTATATTTAAATTATTTGTCTATGTGAAATCTATAACAGCTCATCCTCAGAGACCTTTGACTTCTTTTAAATGTTTATTCTTCTTTTAAATGTTTATTTTTTTATCGTGTGCATTTACTACATTATTGAAAGCTCAGTGTACTTTTTCCTCTTTTTTTTTTTGTTTATACTGCACTATTTCCTCTCCCTAAGTGCGTTAATAAAATCATCATCATCATTATATGAATGGGAAACCTTACTCACTTTAATTTTCCAGTTGTCATACCAGGACTAAATAAAGAAGAGTTGACAGTGCTTGCTGTCACAGTTTCATGACGCATGGCTATCTGGATAATCCGCATCCATTTAATCCAAAACCCAGAGCAAACACTAGGGAGTAGCACCAAGACCTAAGCTTTTCATGCTTTGCAAACGGGCCATACCCGTAGCGCCGCCCACTACTCTTGCGGCATTTAAAGCGAGACAAACTTGCGGGTTAAGACATTTCTAGTAAAGCAGCGGTCTGCACACAACAAGGAAACAATGGAGACTGTCTCATTTTTTGCACTGTTCAGAATATGAAGTTATCTGAGCCAGCGTTGGTGAACGACTGAATAAGTTTCAGTAGGGACGTTCTCTATCGCTGGTGGTGCTAGTGTCGCTGCTATTCGAGTGTGTGTCAATTTTATCAAGTCTTGGCGCTACTGAAGCAAACGAAGCATTGAAAGAAGCACACCTCTACTAGACTGTTTTCTTACACCCGAACAAAATAGTATCAAGTTGGATGACAAAAGGTTACTGAGACGTGCAACCGGTCGGAAATCTAATGCGATGATTGAGAAGTTATCTTTGATACTTAGTTAAGTTCCATACCACCGTGTGTATTATAGACGTCTGAGCTTACCTTTCAAGTCGCTAAACCGAAGGTCATGCAAGGACAGGAATGACGGAAAGAGTTCGCAATCAGATGCATTTTTCCCTCCTGCCAAGAGTTCTTTGACTGCCTTCTTGAGTTCTGCAAGATTACGTCAATATAAGGTTTGAAGCCAAGCTGACCATGAATTACGAAAGAAATAGAAAACCGTGATTTTCGGGTTTTTTTCTTGGTCAGCTAGTTATCCCTCTAAGATGATGTGCGTGGGATAAATATAATTTCGGATATTTCGGTTGCACTTCCGCACTTCAGAACTGTGAAAGTATTTGACAGTGACGGAAAATGAGGATTGTGGAAATGCTGGGTGAAAGCTTCTGCGCTTTCCCACGGAATAATTCTAAAATAGTTGGTAAATTGCAAATAGACACGGAACTCAGAATTTTCAAATAATCACAGATTTGTACATATACAGTTTTAACACGCACATTTTAATATTCGTTATTTTATTTGCATTTGTGTGTCGTTCAATCCACATCGTTGTTCTGGTTTTTAGCATGTCGTTTTATGGTTTGTTGGTTCCGCATCGTTTTTCTGTTGGTACTGTGTTGGATCTTTTGATTTAGTTTTGTATGGCACTAGCCCTTCGGCCAAGTGCCATATAGCGATCGCAATTTCTGTCCGTCCGTCGGTCTGTCGATCGGTCCGGGTTTTGCTAGTTCGGGCACTTCCACATAAGCTAGGACGATGAAACTTGGCAGGCATATCAGGGACCCCAGATGATTAAGTTGGAAATAGTGACTTTCCCGATCCGAGCATCGTCGGGGGAGTGGAGGGAGGGGGAATCCCGAATCTTGAGGTATTTATAACTTTTGAACGGGGGATCGGATCTTAATGAAATTCAATATTTGGAAAGAACTCATGCCTCAGACGACCCACTTAAAATCCGGACCGGATTCGGTGACTTTGGGGGGAGCTGGAGGGGGGAACCGGAAATCTTGGGAAACACTTAGAGTGGAGGGATCGGATGAAACTTGGTGGGAAGAACAAGCACAAGTCCTCGATACATCATTGACATAACCGGACGGAATTCGGACACTGTGGGGGGAGTTGGGGGGAGGGGGCGGAATTCGGTGATCCCGCGAGTTCGGTACTAGGACGATGAAATTTGGTAGCCATATCAGGGACCCAAACAGACTGCCTTGAGAGTAGTCGTTTCCCCGATCCGACCACCGTAGGGGAGTGGAGGGATGGGGAATTCGGAAATTAGTAACATGCATAACTTCGAAAGGGTTAATCGGACGTGCATGAAACTTGACAAGTGTCAAGAACATGTGCCTCAGATGTTCCTTTTCAAATACGGACCGGATACGACAACTGGGTGGGGGGGGGGGGCTGGAAAGGGGCACCGGAAATCTTATGAAAGGCTCAGATTCGAGGGATCGGGATGGAACTTGATGGGAAGAACAAGCTTAAACCCTAGATACATAACTGACAAAACAGGACTGTATCGTGTCACAGTGGGGGAGTTCGACGGGGGTTTACCTGAATTCCGGTGATCTCGAGTTAGGGTACTTCCAGATGTGCTAGGACCATGAAACTTGGCAGGCATTTTGGGGATTCTACCATACTGAGTTGAAAATAGTCCCTTCCCCGAGCCAATCCCCTTGGGGGGGGGGGGGGGAGCAGAAAGGTCGGAAACCCGGAATCTAGTTCCATGCACAACTTTGGAACAGGTGATCGAACGTGCATGAAACTTGGTAAGTATTAAGAACAAGTGTCTCGGATGTTCAGTTTCAAGTCTGGACCGGATCTGATCACTGTGGGGGGGGGGGGGGCTGGAGGGGACACCGGAAATCTCGTGAATCCCTTAAAGTTGAGGGATCGGAGTTGGACTTGGTTGGAAGAACAAGCGTAAACCCTAGATACATTACTGAAAACAGTACCGGATCATGTCACGGTGGGGGAAGTTGTAGGGGGTTTTCCGGATTTGCAGTGATCTCGAGCTAGGGTGCTTCCATATGTGCTAGTGGCAGGCCTATTAGGGACTCTAACATATTGACTTGAAAATCGCCCCTTCCCCGATCCGACCATCGTGGGGGAGTAGACGGATGGGGAATCCGGAATCTGGTGACATTCATAACTTAGGAACGGGTGATCGGACGTGCATGAAACTTGACAAGTGTCAAGAGCGAGTGTTTCACATGTCCAGTTTCACGTCTGGAGTGCGTCTGATCACTAGGGGGGGGGGGGGGGCAGGAGAGGGACAAACTGACAAACATGCTAACTGTTCTGACAAGTGCCATGAGCTTTCAGCTCTTGTTTTTTTTTCGCTGAGGACGGTTTGCCGGAAGTGCAACAAATATCCAAAATTATATTTATCCCTCGCACATCATCTTAGAGGGAAAACTAGCTCATCAAGAAAAAAACCCAGAAAAATCACGGTTTTCTATTTCTTTTATTACGTCAATTTAAAGGCCTACAGACATACTTGTCTCAGAGCTACTAGCAATTCACATGAAGACTTGCACGTGACCGGAGTTCTAGGATTCAAAGGTAAACCGCGGAGATGATCCAGTAAACTCGACGGAAACTGGTCAACAATCAACATCACTGGGAAACTTTCTACAGAATTTGTCAAGAAAAAAAGATTTGGCCAGAAAAATACGGTTGAAATTAATTGTTTATACTGAATATCTCGTCAGATTTCTTTTGCTTCATTTAAGGTGATAGCATTTACCAACGATGGCGGCACTGCGAGCCGGCGCGTCGTTTCGGACTTGATGCGCAAAAAGAATACCCACGACAGGAAATATAGTCTAGCGCTGTTTCGAAAAACTGCAGTAAATGGCAACTAAGCGAAGAACTGGAGCCTCGATGACAATTTGGGGTCCATACGATTTAGTGGTTCACTCGACGGCTGATAGAAAGATCGATAATCATACTGCCAGTCTGGAAACACGTTTCACACGTTCGCCTTGCCTTTGGTAGAATGCGCATCTATGTTACGGAAATATATATAGCTTTGTTTTAGCCCAAGCTCGGCGACGAAACATGGACTGAAGAAATACATGCTGGCTACTTACTATTTTCTTCAGAGGCAAATCGGCTTCCCACTATTCCAATCATTGCATCCACAAGGGTTGTAGGGAGAAAGTTGGAGCTGTTAGCTTCCGAATTGGCAAACGCGGAAACTAAGGACAGCTGGCTCATCACAAGCGGCAGTCTGTCGCTCAATGACGGGCGGGCGTTCTTCACATCGAATGCCAGCTAAAAGTTGATAAAAATCAAACACTCGTAGTAACATGAAAAGAACCGTACTCGATCCGTCGCACCTTGCTACTTGACTGCGATATTGGAAATGAAAAATACTTCACTGTCAGAAGTTCCATAACAGATAACACGAGGATGCGCGGTTTCAACCAATAATGCGTAATGGATAACACTTCGGATGTTATCTGTTTTGTTCGAAAAAGTTATGCATGAAATGTTCTGCACAACAAGCTTTGGTAGGAAGAGCAGAAAAAGCATCTACTGACTTTAATCTTTATCGCCATGATGTCGGAAAACTCAGCAGATGCTTTTTCGCGGTTTATCGGCTCTTCCTGATGGTAACGCTTATTATGATTAACATTTTTAAACACAACAGATAACTTCCGAAGTGTTATCTGTTACGCATTATCGTTGAAACCGCCCATCCTCGTGTTAACTTCTGACAGTGTATATTGATATTTTCGTAGAATTTTATAGAGCTACCTAGCGCCTGTTTATTTGATTTTAGCAATCATGTCCTGGCAGCAGCCCACCAGTGAGAAGACTGGCGCCTATTCGTAGATACTTTGGGTGGCACGGGAGGGTCTAAGGTAAGCCTGGTCTTTCGCCTGGAATCTTGTAAAATCTTGTCAGGCTAAAGGAGACGAGCATCAGTGTAATTTTTTTCAGATTCAGTTGAAGGCACAAATTTATTCTGCACTTTAGACTTTGACCACAACCACGATTTCTTTATGAAGTCGAAGACAAACATAGTGTCGAACAACGTGCGCAACGCCTAAAGTTAAAAGGTGCCCAACGCGCCTTTTGCTTCTATTAATGAAACGAAAAATCTCCAAACCTTAGCCAAAGTGAGCAACGCAGGCAGCAAATCCAGTTTCTCTTTGTTCACACACTCATAAGTCACAAGCGAATACATGTGGATCCTCTCTTGTTCTTCGACCGAAAGCTCCTTCTTGACGAAATAGTTTCCTGGTCCTTCTTGCAGGAAGTACTTGCAGAAGCTGGCGGCTACAGGGTGGTTTGTGAGGGCCTCCACCATCTTCGGCTGTAAAAATGGGAAGATAAATGGGATATGTCTTGCATGTACTGTGTGAAGTTGATTCTTATTCCTGCGGTAGATTCCACCAACTCCATCCAAACACTACTATAATAGCCAAATAGCGTACACTCTTTGGTGGCACTAAACTGTTAAGTCAGCTGAGAACTGGACCCACGCGATATTTCAGCCTTTCTTGGCAAGGACCCTCTTCAGGCTTTAGCTAGAAGTACGAGCCTGTGATGTTAGTGTTGTGATATGATAGTCATATCCTATCACATGCATTCACACATGCATGCATTCGCACTATGACACTCCGAAATAGGTCATAAGATTGGGAACTTTATTTGTATTTTTGTGTTTAATTTGTACCCGCAAACTTTTCTTCTTCTTTCATCATTAGTTAAATTGGCACTTTTTTTTTTTTTTTTTTTTTTTTTTAAAAAGGCCGTGGGCCATGGTAGGACAACAAAATATACACAAATAGCACCAATTTTTTTTGCCAGTTTTCGTGTTTTTACTGTATTGTACTTTCTGAAAATATAAATTAAATGCTTATCCTTAAGAGATTTTCTGGCAAGGCCATAATTCAGTCGCACGATTTTTTTTCTCGATTGGCTGGGCTAATTGGATTACTTAATGAGTTATAAGAGTGGCGAAAAATCCCAGGTCACTAACCCCACTAAGCCTCCAGGTAACTTAAACAAGGTTCATCGCGTCATTAGGACATGGGTCGAAACCCAGAGTGGCGAAAAATCCCGGTGGCGCTAAAGCACTGATACGGTGTGGCATCTCCGACTGACTTCTAGCATTTTCCATGGGATTAGGAGTTCTTTAAAGTGATCTCGCCAACGTTCTACCCTTTCAGGAATATCTCTTATTGTCGAGCCAAATCAGATGCACAGGTTTTCTTTCCGGTCGCTTCTTCCAGGATCTGGTATTGTTTTCTTGTGACAATATTCCGTGCAGCTTGTTCGAGTTGAACTGCGACGTTCTCACAATGTTTCTTACGGTCTCTTTAGGCAATCTGTTTTACCTGCTTCCTGGCTTTAGCCTTGGCGGAACGTAGTGCGTGAGAGAACGACCGTCGAATCTTGACAAGTTCTGCAGTTTCTGGGAAATTCAGTCTTCTTTCTTGACCGAGGCAAAGCCAAGCACTTCGTTTGCTACATAAACTTTGAGTGTCCTTAGATCTTTCCTCACTGTACTAGGGTCTTTTTCATCTTGACTCAGTGCCTCGAACCTGTGGTTAGCCGCACTTGGAACTGTTATTTTACAGTCTGTGCGTCCAACTTAGCAATGTCAAGTTTCTTTCTCGGTGCTTTCCTCTTCCTTGTGCTGCGCCGTAGTCTTATCTTTGTGGCAACTAAGGTGGTCACTGCCGGCATCTTCCTGCATTTGAACCTGGGCAGGCTCCTCTGTATGCCCTCGCGTCGAGAACAGATGGCCACCACTTTCGAGGAATGAGAATGTAATCGATTTGCACGGTTGTGACATGGTCGCTGGAACGCCAGGTAATCCTTTGGCAGTTCTTATGTTGAAGTATGTTGTTAGCGGCCATTAGGTTGTTGTTTCTGGCGAAGTCCAGAAGCCTTTCTCCATTTTCGCATCGCTGACGTATGGAGAAACGATCGATGATGACGTACTTGACTGCCTGGTTCTGGTGTCCCACTCGGCCGTCCGTGCCATTCCAGTCACCAGCAACTACAAGGTAGTCCCGCTTCGGGCACTTTCGAACCGTGTTTTAGAAGTCAAGGTTCAAGGTTCAAGGTTTTATTATTTACAACAAAACAAAATAACTAAATATCAGGAAGTTACCCGGCAGAGAGGGACTCAACAAATGCTCGGGCAACATACAAAGAAGAGAAGAAAATTCAACCAATAACAGATTAAGAGCGCGCCTATATCATAACAGCGTGAACAACAAGAAGAAAGAAAAACATGAAAAACAATAAGAGATTATAAAGCAACTTATCACGTCAGATCGAAGACTCAATAACCATCAAAATAAAAAAAAATATATAACCATGGGCAAAGAATCAGAGAATCAGGAGTGAACAAACCAGAGGCCAAACCACCTTCTCCAACACTCCTCATTAATACAAATCCAACAATTTAGTTTTAAACCTTTTTTTTAGTAAAGGAAGAGAAAGGCGAACAATATCTTTATCTTCTAATAAATTATAAAATTTAACTAAACAATTACGCAAACTAAATCTGGATCGTTCACATCTGATCAGAGTCGTCTTTGATGGAATCGGTGGCGTCGCGAGTTGGGGCGTATACGGATACGATGATGATGCTGAATTGTGTGCCCTTGAGGCACAGGAGTGCGAGCCTTGGGCTTACTATGATATTAGGGGGCTCCGAGCACGTTTATTGAGCATGAACCCCACGCCATCCAGCCGTGATCCGTCGTAGTTACCGGAGCTGAGGAATTGATATGTTTCTTTTGTTCCTGGCATCACTACCATCTCTGAGTTTGTTCCATTGATTCTGGTTTCTGACAGGCATACGACATCAGCTTTGTAACGATTGATTTCGTATGCTGTCAATTTTCTAGGTTTCTCTTCTTTAACAGAGTGAACATTCCAGCAGAACATGCTAAAGTTGCGTTTTTTTGGATGTAGTTTCGGCGTGGTTTCGCTTAAAAGCCGTTTTATTTGTCCATTCCATTTGCTGTAGTTTCGAACCTGAAACTACGGAGCTCAAACTACAAACTACCTCGCCGACGTAGTTTGGTGTAGTTTGACTTTTCGGAAACAAGAACTCAATAAAACGCAAGCAAGACAAAACAAGAGCCAAACTACAAACTTTGACGAAACAAAAGTGAATCCAATAAAACGCAACTTAAAAGGCTCTTTGGCCTCATTGATTTGTATTGGGATGACTTGTCCACTTATAGGCCTACCCCTGGGAGTGGTGCCGCGTCGCTTGAAGCCGGGGACGCCTTAGCAGAAGACGCAATAACTCTTTGGCCATCTCTTAAACGTTTCATGGGAATTCGATTGACGGTCAGTTCCCAAACCGACGGTCCATCCTCCTTTATTCTGGCTTGGGACAGTCTGCTTAATGCAGGCGGAATAACTAGGTGCTTCACGGCGGTTCCGTTGAAGAGGATCTGCTCAATGTAGTAGACATATGAAGTAAACTTACCGTTACACCCCACATGGATGAGGCTGGAGATCCAAAAAGGAGACTGAGCTTTCCGGGGGAACTGGCTGCTCCACCTACTTTTCTCTTCACGTACAGGTACCCTTGTTGTATCACTTTCCTAAAAGAGAGACACTGCAACACTACAAGAGAAACACTGCAGCACTACAAAAGGGACCCATTAATCATCATCTTCGTCCAACCAAGAACGTTTCAAAATAAGCCTGACCATGAACTCATACTTTCCAACTAGCGGTCCTATAGCGGGTTCAGTACGACCGAAACCCTAATCTGGACTGACTGAAATTCTTGCTGGGGTTTCTCATTCTGACGATTATTTATATATTATTAATCATTACTATTAGCTTGCTGTAGTTTTCCTTTTTATATCATTTTTACCTATCATCTAGTCTGAGCTTCCCAATTCTTCAGTTTTCACGCTTGTTTTGAGTAAGGTAAGGTTTTGGGGACGAGTTTCATGCGTCAACTCGGAGTAGTATTCCATGCAATCGTATTTTAATCCGCTAGGAGCGCTGAATTGGAAATGGCGAATCTCAACCAGCGGGGGAAAAACTCGAAGATGAGTATAGCCTAGTATACAATCTTGACTGACGTTTGGTAACTATACTTACGTTAGGTTGTCCCAATTCTTCCGCCTGTGGAACTCAATTGTCCAGTAATTTTCATCTTCGATGACAACCTGTCATAAACAACTTGTATTAAAAATTAGTGGGCGTTCGATACGGGCGATCCTTATCGCACGCAGATTTCGCCGCAGTGACGCGGACTTTGTATGCGTATTTTCGTACGAAAAGTCTTGTCGAACTGTCTGTGCACGTAGCTTTACACATAAACAGCTTCGACCATGCACGAGTGGGAACAACCAGGATAAAACTTGCGTCATTACCATATTTAAAGCTTAATTAACCGAAAATGCTGAGGTACGACAAAATAGTCACCCATCGCTTATTCACTTATATAGGCTTGAAGACCCAATGAAAATTCGTTGCTCCGCATTTACGAATAATCGATATTCGAATAGTGGACTTTATCTATCGAATTTGTGGTACCTCTATGGGCTTTGCGCTTGTGTTGTATGCTTGACGATAGATTTCCTAAAAATTCGTGTTCAGGCACTCAGCAGCGTTCACCAAGATCCCACCACTAGTCACTCAAAAGCCGCGTTTGTATTGAGATTCAAATTTTCCGCGTCATAGTAGAATTTGCGCTGTGGGGACGTCGGTAGATCTACTGAACGTCACTACTAGAGCAGATAGTGGAAAAAAATCCTTTAGCAGATTCCAAATAATTCAGTGTTTTCAGTTCAATGATACAAAAATAAGTTACTTTTCAGTTAAACTTTAAAGTTTAACCGAATAAGGCTGAGACCCGACCTTCTAGTTACACTTCACTTATTTACTTAAATAGGCCTGAAAAACAGACAAAATGCATTACTTCGTTGGTCCGCTATGCACAGATTATTGATTTCATCCAATGAACCTATTCTTTCCATTAGTGGTACCTCTTTTTCCTCTATGATTGAAATATTCACCAACTACAAAGGTAAGCCACTGCCGTAAAATAAGCGCGCACATCGTTTTAATCCTGCAAATGCAGGCTTATTTTCCAATTCACAATCTCCCCGTCGGAATCGACTAAAAACGAGAATATGGAATGGAATGACACGATGCAGGGGGCACACATCCTAACAACAGGAACGCGCACTAAAGAACTAAATCGGGAACGCTGCACCAGGAAGAACACTACTAAAAGGGGGAACAATGCACTGTCCTTCTTTCTTTTAGTAGCTTTTTAGGAACTGTCATTCCCGTTTTTAGTGGAGTGTTCCTTGGAACAATCCACTATTGCGAGCACTGTAGCAGCTTTCGGTTTTCGATTTCCGGTTTTCACCGTATTTTGTGGAGCTCATAACTCGTGAACCCGTGCTCAAAGCTCAAACTTGGTATACTAGTGGCTATTGGGGTCTAGTTGTGCCTTTTGGGGGTCCCACCCCCCACCCCCACCCGGTTCAGGGGCAAATGGGCCCAGATTGCCCAGTGAATAATGTTCATAGCTTGACCAGAACTGGACACAGGATGATGAAGTTCGTTGTACATGTACATCTTAGGGCTGGGAAATTGCTTTGAAAGTTGCACCTCCCCCACCCACGACGTTCATGGGCAACTAGGCCCAGATTGCCCAGGAGTAAAGTTCGTTACCCGTGAGGCCGTGACAGGAATCAAGAGGTATCAAGTTGAAACTTGGTAGGATTGTGAGCATTGGTGTCTCTTTTTACTTTTTTTGCGGATCCCAACCCCCACCCCACTTGGTTTAGGGGCAATCGGGCCCAGATGGCCCATTTTTTTAATGTTTTTAACTTGCCAATAACTGGAAATAAGGCAATGAAAATCCTTAGTGCTTTTGGACAATAGGGGTTGGAGAGAGTTGGACCACCCCTAACCTCCCCGTTAATCGGCAAGTGGGCCCAAAGTGCCCATGAAAAAAGTGTTTGACCCGTGACTGGAATCAAACTCTAAGCTGGTATACTTTAGGAAAAAGAGGTGTAAATACGCATCTGACGGGCTACCCCCCCCCCCCCCCCGCTGGGCCCAGATTTCACTTGAGTTAAGTTCGTCTTTGGCAGGTCTCTCTTATATATTTGGGGAGAAATATCTATGGATGAGATTTGGTGATTTGGTGTAACAGCAACAAATAAGACGACGCGACGTACATTAATCTTTAATTACCAGTTGGAAACTGGAGTGTTTTGTCATATGATCGATGATATTAGGCTGCTACAATTTGTTTTATTGCACTTGTTTATTACCTTGCTAATGAAAGACGTTCAAAGGGTGGGACTGGCTGACAGACCATTCTCAGTGTTTGAAGTCAAGCTATTCCTGCAAGATCTTCAAAATTTCTATGGATTTACTGTCGGTTTGTTTACTTTTAAAGCTTTTAAAGTGGGACGATTAGAAATTAGGTTATTTCAATACTTGTTTGGTTACTGGGGATGAGAAATGTCTTGGTTCTAAAGCTATTTGTATATAAAATGAGATAAACATTTTACTTTTACACTCCACGTCTGAGCGCTTGCGCACTTGCTAGTAGGCTACTTTCAGAGGCGTTACTAGCCAAAGGGGGGGGGGGGGAGGCATTTATCGGCTGGATGGTCATTTTTACCGACTGTTTTTGCAGATATTAACGACTATTCTTGAGAAAAAACGACTGTGTTGACGAAAAATCGGCTGATTTTAAGAAAAACTACTACTTTTAAGAAAAAATCGACTATTTTTACGAGAAACAGACTGTTTTAAAAAAAATCGACCGTTTTTTTAAAAAATTGCGGAGCTTCGCGACGACCCGGCTACTTTTTACCTAGTGGCCGACAACATTCGGATGGGGGCGTCCCCCCTCCCCCCTATCGTGACGCCTATGGCTACTTGTTCCTCTTGCACATTGAACCAAGTATTAAAGAGCAAAAGCCTGCCCTTCGCCGTGCGGGGTAATTCGACTATTATAACAGGGATCGTGCACGGGAATGATCTAGAGCTTGTGCCCAAACAATCTACTAAAAGAAGGAAGGACGGTGCATTGTTCCCCCTTTTGGTAGTGTTCCTCCTCGAGCAGCGTCCCCGATTTTAGTACGTGTTCCTCCTGCACCGTGTCATGTCCATTCCCGTTTTTAGTCGACCTCCGCGTCTGGATGAATTATGCAAGCAGCGAATTATGCAAGCAGCGCAATTCCGAACGTGATTACTAGAGCCCCAGATGGAAAAAGACAGTAACCCTTAGATGAATAAAATAATTCAGTTTATTCAAGTATCAGATGTAAGAAGACCGAAGGTGTCGATGGAATCCCACAAATCTAATATTTGATTCAGACAATCGGGTCTTGTCTTCGTCAGATCCAGTCTCGGGATCAGAGAAAACCAAGTTCAGGTATACCTCTACAAGCCATATCTATTTTGACGATACTGACCGAGAGTTCCTGCTTTACCTCTGCCAAGTTTCCGGTTTCGCCCGATTTCCGAGCTAACTACTAGTCCAGCAAAAAAAGAAAATTCATAAAAAAATAATCAGGCGTATCTCCTTATCCCTATAAAGAACATCTAATCAACTTTGAATAATAGTTTGATTTAAAAAAAAAATCCGGTTACAACCGGACTCCGGACTAATTATATCTCCGGGTAAAAAACGATTGTCATATACCGACTCAGCCTCTGTTCTTACCCCTTAATCTGTCATCTAATCGAACTTTTGCTTTTAACATATTTTCCGGTTTTGGCCGGATTTCGGGCGAACTAGTTGTCCGGCGAGAAAATGGTTTTCACCATCGTGTTCAACATCTCTTTTTACCCATAAATCGAAAATTTAATCAACTTCAAATTAAACTTTTACTTTTAACCAACTTTCCGGTTTTCGCCGGATTCAGAACTAACTACTTGTTCGGCGAGAAAATTGCTTTCACTATCTTGTTCAGCATGTTTTCTTACCCCTGAATCGACTATTTAATCAACTTCAAATAAAACTTTTACTTTTAACCAACTTTCCGGTTTTTGCCGGATTCCGGACGAACTACTTGTCCGGCAAGAAAATGGTTTTCACTGTCGTGCTCAGCTCTTCTTATCCCATAATCGACTATCACATTATCTGTTTAAAAATATTTTGTTTATCCCTTAATCTGAACCCCCTCCCCCACCCCTAAATGTGGAGCTACATAGCCCATCTACGAATTTGACCTTACCCTTGACCCAATGAATCCTCACACCAAGTTTCATCAAGATATCTCATTCCCTTCGAGAGTTATCGTGCTCACAGACAGACGGACATTTTTGCGATGTCATAGTTATCCCTCCACTTAGGTTTTGGGATCCCAAAAATAAGCTGCCTTTTCAGTCAAACTTTAATAGTATCGACCTCCGCGTCTGGATGAAATATGAGTTTTCGTGCAAGCAGCGCAATTCCGAATGCGATTACTAGAGCCCCAGATGAAAAAAGACAACAGCACTTAGATGAGTCAAAATAATTCAGTGTATTCAAATATCAGATGTAAAAATAAGCTGCCTTTTCAGTCAAACTTTAATAGTATAATATAAATACGGTATTTTTTCTAAATTGATTCCTTTAAAACTGATGGCTGAGTATGAAAACGAAACACGGGTGAATCCCACACAATTACATGAATACTAAGCAGCCGATTGCGCTTTGAAACTTTTGCTTCTACTGTTTATATTTAACTACTCAATTCTGAGGGATAAACAGAAATACACAGGTTTTCGCGTGATTCATTGTGACTTGTGGGATGGGCTATCAATGCGCGACTGGCCACGCATATAGCCACGACAGAATTTACCACACGGTATTGAGAACCAAGCTAGAGATCAGGAAAAGGTATGGAAGAGCCGAAGCATTAAAGGACCTCTTGCTTATTCTGCCTTTTATAACATACTAAGCTCCCTTAAGGAACTATATGCTTCTAAAATCCCCATCTTTCTCCATACTCCGTTTTGTGCCAACCAATTTTCAGCTATTTTTCGGCCATGCCGAGTTTTGCCCTTCACGCGACGCAAACTTGGCCGTAAACTGACAACTCTTTCACACATAAGGATATGAGAATCTTGAAAGTGTTATTTTTCGTTTTGGAAGACTTGGTAGATCATCAGATCTATCTTCTGTTTTTGACTTGTTCTATTTTGCTTAGTTTTCCAGCTTTTTAACAACATCGCGTTCAGTTTTCAAATGTTTTGCCTCCAGTCACCGCGTCGAAGAGCAGGAAGGCTGGACAGAGTTGCCAAGCTCTAATAAGAAAATCGCTAATTTTCACGTGGAAAATAATGGTATTTTCGAAAAACGATATTTCTAATCCATTTCATAGTGAAGAGATCATTTCTAGTAAGAGTTGCTTTAAAAACTATTGAGTCATGTGTGCTTAAACAAATAAGAAAATCCTCAAAGCAGACCTGTTACCTTTTCAATCGTGTTCAGTTCCGGAAGGAGGCATGGAGTCCTAATCAAGTAAGACGCTCCTCTAAAGTGACCTGTATTCCTTAGAGTAACCCTCATGTGTACATAGCAGTCTTGTGTTGTGTCCAGATCTCTAGGAACGATGAGACGAGGTTCTGCGGCAAGGACATAGAGGTGCCGCAATGCTTGCAAGTGATACCTGACAGAAAAGAAAATTAGTTCACACTACCACTACCACCCCGAAATTGCATGTTACAGATTTACATAAGGTTTTTTTTCGTGACATATTTGTGTCTATGTACTTTTTATTTTATTTTTTTCTAACGAATCAGATGTGTGTGCGACACACTGCCTTTTGTTTCAATTCAATTTAATTCATCTTCAAAATCTATACAACGGTCAAGCCGATTTGGTGGTTCTCGACCGTATTAACAATAATTATATACAAAAGATAATTCTACACTAGTTTAGATATAGCAAAGACTTGTCAAACATAACACATAATATTCAAATCTATTTACAATTAATGCTGCGAGTTTTGAGGGTTTTCAAGGTTTTCAAAGGTCTGAAATTTGTTTGTCAAATTTTCGCCACAGAGCGAGCGATGAAACTTTGTTGGTCGTGCCAACAGACTTGGGGATATACAAATGATAGCAGAAACAGTCTCTTCGAACCACAGCCAAGCCACAGCCTCTTTTATGGGATCGCAGATAAACGCCTGCAGTAGCCTACTGTTTCGGCTGCTCATGATTCCATCTGTTTCTGGTAAGGTAAAAAAAAAAAGTCAATGGAGGAAAGCACAACTGAAAAGCCCTTCGAAAATTACGGAATAGCTTTTCTTCACCCTGTATACCTTTAAGATACTTCTCACATTTTCGACAAAAAAACATCAAAATGTACAAGACTTTCCATCCTTCCAGCTTCTACTATATATTCCACGAGATTTCAAGGACTCTCTTTTGAATCGTTCAATATTTTTTTACTTATTTAAAGGAACCCTCGCACTATTTACAGTATTTAAAATATTTGAATACTTTAAAACTGGGCTGTGCTTTCAACAAATAACACACGGTTTTGGCTGTTTTAAGCCTTTTCCGAGACCCGTTGACTTGCAGCGAAAACAGGGAAAAAATTTACAAAACCGTTTTTTCTGATTGAAAAATTTCTCGCAGACAACCGTCGACAGCGTGATACACATTGCAGGTAGTAAAACACGGCAAGTGACGAAATCAGCGTGGTTTTTTTTTTAGAGGGGTTAGAATGTACCTTACGAAACTGGAGTCTCCGGGTTTAGAAATACTTTATAAATTTATGGAGTGATTATGGAAGTAGGTTGCGTTAGTATCACGGGTAAGACAGGCCTTTAAATGCGTAACCAAATTCAATATTTCGCGTGAAATCGCAGCCATTTGAAAATGGGTTGGGTATTTCCCGCCAGCAAGTTAGGGGGGAATGTTGCATATCAGTAAGGATAAAAGTTAACTGCCGTATTTGCTACTGGGATTAATCTTATCTCTCCTGAATTAGAGATAATCTTACCTCAGTAGACACAAGATTAGTCTCAGTAGCAAACACTGAAAGACTTTTTTGTACAGTGTGGGCGTCGTACGGATAACCATTTCCGAGGGGCAAGCATTCATACATTTTATGTTATATTCGGGAAGTTCAATTTCCATTTCAACCTTAAAAATATAATGATCTACAGAAATAAATAATAAGGAAGAAAAAGTGACTCAAAATCCTTTTCAAGAATTTTTGCTAGCACCAAGATCTTCTAAATTGGCTTTGGGGTTGATTGGTTTCTAAATGATACTGATGGAACTTTATAACGCCAGTACGTTTTCAGTTATTATTTTCTTTCTTGTACTCGACGACGTCGGCAGATAGAACAAGAGCTGAAAGCTCATATGGCACTTGTTGGAACAGTTAGCATGTTTATTTCCTTCCCCGAAGTTGAACCAGAGGATTGACAGCCTGACGAGGACCCTTGCCAAGAAGGGCCGAAATATCGCTGATGAAGAATCATAGCTGACGTATCCGTTGTAAACATGGTTTGAATAAAAGTTAGCATGTTTGTCAGTTTGTCCTCCTATAGCGCCCCCCCCCCCTCCCAGTGATCAAACCCACACCGGACTTGGAACTGAACATTTGAGACACTCGTTCTTGACACTTGTCAAGTTTCATGCACGTCCGATCACCCGTTCCTAAGTTATGAATGCCACCTGATTCCGGATTCCCCGTCCCTCTACTCCCCCCACGATGGTCGGATCGGGGACGGGTGTGTTAAGGGTCCCTAATTGGCCTGCCAAGTTTCATGGTCCTATCACATCTGGAAGCACCCTAGCTCGAGATCACCGGAATTCCGGGAAACCCCTCCACTTCCCCCACCGTGACACGATCCGGTCCTGTTTTTTCAGGAATGCATCTAGGGATTACGCTTGCTCTTCAAACCAAGTCCAACTCCAATGCCTCGACTTTCAGCGATTCACGAGATTTTCGATGCCCCTCCAACTCCCCCCCCCCCCCCCTCCATGTGATCAGATCCGGTCCAAACTTGAAACTAAACATCCAAGACACTTGTTCTAAAGACTTACCAAGTTTCATGCACGTCCGATCACTCATTCCAAAGTTGTGAATATCACTAGATTCCTGATTCCCCACCCCTCTACTCCCCCCACGATGATCGAATCGAGGAAGGGACTATAGTTTCATGGACCTAGCACATCTGGAAGTACCTTAACTCGAGATCACCGGAATTCTGGTAAACCTCCTCCAACTCCCCCCACCATGACACGATACAATTCTGTTTGTCAGTAATGTATCTAGGGTTTAAGCTTGTTCTTCCCACCAATTTCCATCCCCATCCCTCGAATCTGAGCCTTTCAGAAGATTTCCGGTGCCCCTTTCCAGCCCCTCCCCCCCCCAGGTATCGTATCCGGTCCGGATTTGAAAAGAAACAGCTGAGACACTTGTTCTTGACACTTGTCAAGTTTCATGCACGTCTGATTACCCCTTCCAAAGTTATGCATGTTACTAATTTCCGGATTCCCCATCCCTCCACTCCCCCTACGATGGTCGGATCGGGGAAACGACTACACTTAAGGCAGTCTGTTCGGATCCCTTATATGCCTACCAAATTTCATCGTCCTAGTACCGAACTTGCGGGATCACCGAATTCCCCCTCCCCTATGTCGATGATGTATCTAGGACTTGTGCTTGTTCTTCCCACCAAGTTTCGTCCCAATCCCTCCACTCTAAGCGTTTCCTAAGATTTTCAGTTCCCCCCTCCAGCTCCCCCCAAAGTCACCGGATCCGGTCCGAATTTTAAGTGGGTCGTCTGAGGCACGAGATCTCTCCAAATATTAGATTTCATTGCTATCCGTTCACCCGTTCAAAAGTTATAAATTCCTCAAGATTCCGGATTCCCCCTCCCTCTACTCCCCCAAAGATGGTCGGTCCAACTTAATCATTTGGAGTCCCTGATATGCCTGCCAAGTTTCATCGTCCTAGCTTATGTATAGAAGTGCCCGAACTAGCAAAACCCGGACCAACCGACCGACAGACCGACGGAGGGACAGAAATTGCGATACCAAATAAATAAAGTTAAAAAGAGGTTATAGGTAATACAGGTACGACACTACCAAGTTTGCTTGTCTTTTTATTTGTTTATTTATTATCTATTTCTTTGCCTAATCTACTAAGAAGAATATAATAGCGGAGTATGAAGATGAAAAAAATCTGAACAAAACATAGCTTACGAAAACCAAAATTTACAAAAAACAGAAAACAAAACAAAACACAGATAGGCCGTGGTGTATGGTCATCGGATGCTGAGGATATTATTTAAATGGGCCTAAAGTTCTTAAAGAACCTATCGCACTATTTACTCTTTATTATAAAATGTTTGAATACTTTAAGAGTATATGCTGTACTTTCAACATATAATCCACAGTTTTGGCTGTTTTAAGCCTTTTCCAAGACCCGTTGACTTGTAGCAAAATAGAGAAACAATTTACATAACAATTTTTCCTAATGGAAAAACTTCTCGCAGACAACCACCGACAGCGTGGTATACATCGTAGGTGGAAAAACACGCCAAGTGAGAAAATCAGTGTGGTTAGATTGTACCGTACGAAATAGGGGTCTCCAGATTTAGAAATATATGGAGTAATTATGGAAGTAGGTTGCATTAGTATTATAATAGGTGAGACTTGGTCCTTAAGGTACTATGCCCAGAAGCTTGTTTCATGACAAGGTAAACTGTAATTTTTGTTGATATTTTTATGACTGATGCGATACCGAAAACCGACAGTTTAGTTAGCGGTAACTCTATCGAGCACAACGAGGCCAAACACATTCTATTCTCTTACCTGTTGTCGTTACTGTGGTTCGGGAATTTCGGGTACAGCGCGCATACAAGGGCCGCCACAGCCTCATCTGTAGTGCAAAGACTCATTCGTCCTCCCCCAAGGAAAAGAAGCCCCAATGCCAAATGGATAGCCATATGTGATCCGTACGTGACGCTTGACGAACTGGCACCGCCATGGAATCCCACCCTGGATCGTAGGTGGCGACAGAGACGCAGTACTTCCAGATCGCCAGTACCTGACATCACCTGCAACAGAAGTGGCTAAGAGGTTTTCACACAGAGACTTCAAGAGAGGTTTTGGGGTAATGCGACTAGTCGTCTGATTCCGCAGATCGTTACCAGTCGGAATCCTTTGTCTGCATCTAAGACTGTCAGAGTAGGCTCAATTTCCTCTGCAGCTACTGGTACTACTTTCTAAAACTGACTTCCATCTAAAAACAAACTAGTTAAATCCAAATCATATCATTCGGAATAGTAGCTTCAGCTTCCACAAGTTTTTTTTTAAAATAATGAATGAACGTTAGTTAGGTAATTCAAAACACGGAAGTGATTATGCAACCTGCCATGATAGTGAGGTTCAGGATGTTATTCCTACTCATGTCCAGACGAAAGTCTGTCTCTTCTTAGGCGAGACTAAGCATACCACATTTTGTTATAAATACATACAGAAGTATTAAAACGTGATTTAGCTATCATTTTCAAAAATTAACGGTCTGACCAGTAACAATGAATGAGGTATGGGTAGTAGATTAGTAAAAGCCAAAACTCCGGAACTATTTTGGCGCAAATAGTTGTAGGTGCTGCATCTGTATGGCACTTACCCTTAGGCCAAGTGCCACTTATCAATCGCGTCGCAATTCCGTCGGTCTGTCCCACGATTCCAAGTGAGGGTACTTCCAGCTGAGCTAGGACTATGAAACTTGGCAGGCGTGTCAGGGACCCGACAATATTATTTGGAAATAGTCACTTACCCGATCAGACCATCGTGGGGGGGGGGGGGGGGGGGGGGGGGGGGGGGCGGAATTTAGTTGTATGAGTTTCTTTAACGAACGGGTGATCGGATCTTAATGAAAACTGGTATTTGGAAAGAGCTCGTATTTCAGGTGTCCTATTTTAAGTACGGAGCGGATCTGATTGATGCGGGGGGTGCAGGGGGGGGGGGGACTGGAAATCTTGTGACAAGCTTAGAGTGGAGCGATCGCGATGAAACTTGGTCGGAAGAACAAGCACAAACCCAAGGTACAGTGAAAAAACCGGACCGGATTCAGGCACTATGGGTGGAACTGGAGGGGGGTCTCAGAAATTGCGGCGATCCGGGTAACTTCCAGGTGGGCTCGGGGCAATGAAACTTGCAGGCATATCACGGCCAGATTAACATGGACATTGTCTGTTTCCCTATCCGACCATCGTGGGAGGTTTGTAAGGAGCAAATGCACAAGCGGCATATGCTTTTCTATGAGCTTTGAAGTATTCAGATACGATTCTTAGGCTGTCTACACCACGGACATAGCGTAAGAAGGAAATCTTACCATAGCAAGGGATAGGAGCATCACATTCAAGGCAGTTTCGATAGTTGCTCTTCCAGCAAGCTCGGCTATTGACTTTCCACTAAGAGCCACGAATCGCTTGGTGATCCGGATGAGCGCATCGAAAGCAGCCGCGTTGGCTGATCCGGCAAACCGAATACCCAAAGCGAAGCACGCGCCTGGTATGATGTTGCAGTATGCTTGGCTGCAACAAAAGCTCATGCATGTCTGTGTTATACACTCTAACGAGCAATGCAATGCGCCTTTCTTACAGGGAACTATGGTCCACGTAGGCCTAGCCCGTCCCTCCGCTGATTCACTCTGAAGCCAAATTCCCCTATATGTAAGGGTCCAGACTTCATTGTAGCCTACGTGGTTCCATTATCCACAACGGTCTTCCAATACCTATGTAATGGTCGACGTATTTAGTGCCATGTCGGCGCTAGGAGTTATATGAATAAAAATATCTATCTATCTATCCAAAGAGATCGACATTGTCCTTTCGCTTTTATCTTGGTTCACTCTTGTCTACTCCCTGGTATGGGAACATTTTTGGTCGGACAGAAAAAAGTGCTTCATTTGTGAAGTTTCTTTTCGTCCGTTTTCAACGATACCACAGAAATTCCATATTTATCCAAAGTATGCGCACAAAGAACCATCTATGTTTTGCGCGTCACCGTGTCATCTAGCGGAACCCTAGGAAACTTAGAAGGGGTAAAAAAGCCCGCTGAAAATCAAGCTAAAAAAAGAGTGTACGAAGAACTACGAACGAGACACCATCGGCCTACGATAAACAGGCTTCAACCTCACCTCTAGGATTCCGTCCTTCTTGTAAGTTCTCCACGGCAGTGGGCTTTCAGCCTGAACAGTATTAAAAAACATAATACATGACAAGACCACTGGCCTCTGAGTAATAAACCTCAATTTCCCCGTTGGCCGGGACAGAACTGAATCCGTCAGAAGAAGGGCAAATAACGTTATGTGGGAATTCAGCCTTTTTTTAAACCCGCGTAGCATCTTTTCTAATTTTTTGTACTTACTACTTTTTGGGCTACAACTCCTCCTCCACTCGGTGACGTTAATTTGTTCCTTAAACTCGTTAACGTCACCTACTCTTTCGAAAACAAATAAAACATACTAACTTTAAGTTTAAGAATTCAGTCTAAATTACATTCAAACAATTCAAACTATTTTTTTTATTTCCGATTACAGATCTAGCTTGAGAGCAACGAACCCAATTCAATCCAATTCAACTTATTTTCAAAACTGATACAACGGTTAAGCCGATTTGGTGGATCTCGTCCATATTAACACTAATTATATACAAAAGATAACTCTACACTAGTTTGTGTATAACAAAGACTTGTCAAACATAACACAGAACATTCAAATCTATATACAATAAATGATGCGAGTTAAAAAGGTTGACGAAAGCGGGAACAAAACTTCTTAGGTAACGAGTCGTTGTATGTTTAATTGGCTGCAATTTGGGTATTGGCTGGGCTACCACTCTCTCAGGCCTTACTCTTGCCGCTGAAAAATCTGGGGCGAGGATATCACGTAGTGCTGGTGTATTCAAGATTTTAGTTCCGAACACTAACGAAAGTTTTTCACGGCGCTTCAACAGGGTTTCTAAATTATAAGTATTAAGGAGGTCCATATACGGTACTTTAGGGGACTTGGAAACTACAAGGAGGGCTCTAAACTGTATCCTGTCAAGCGAATCAGACTGTTCACGAGTAATTCCAAAGTGCCACACGGGGCAACAGTATTCCAGAAGTGTGCGTATGAAAGAAAGACAACGAAGACTACTATAGGGAAGTTACATGCTGCGAAGTTGCAATACAATCAGACTTCGCAAGCATGTCATTTAAGCCACGTTCACAAGCATGCCCAGCCAAGCACAGATGCCTAGACACGTGCCCAAGCTCAGCCAGGCACCGAGTTCTAGAGCCCGGAACTCCGTGCCTGGCCCAAAATCTGTACCTGGCCATGGATGTAAACGGTGATGCTAGGCAAGTGCCTAGGCATCGGTGCTTGGCTAGGCATGCTTGTGAACGGGGCTTTTTGGTAAAAAGGCTTAGGTTAAGAAACAAATTAAAACATACTTCAGGGTTTCATAGTCAATATCCGCTGGCATCGAACTAGTTGGTTTCTTCAAGCACATGGATCTGAATTCTTCAGGTACGTGATTCTCAATCCATTCGAGACTTGGTACAATATCATCCCACAGGATCAGATTCTTGGCGAGAACTCGCAATAAAAGCATGTCAGGTCTCACTCCTTCCAAAGCGCGGACTTTGATCGGGATTTCCATCCAGTCAGCAATCGTTCTAAAAGTAACGAGAATGACTGATAGTTCTATTACGTCTAAACCAAAACGGCTGAACATAAACTCGTACACAAATATGTAAGCGAAGAGTCACTGAACAAGTGATCCAAAAACGAGGGACCGGAGGTGGTGTTGAGGGGAGGGACTAATCCTGACAACTAAAGCTCAACGGCTTTCGAGACATGGCTGGATGCTCCATTCTCCATGGCTGAGATAGGTTAAAATCTCAAGTTCCCGCTGACAGCTAGCTCCGTTTTGCCATGATATTTCACTTAGCTTAACCGAAAACTGTATTAATTAGTCCGGTCCCCCTTTTCTCATGTGCCGAAGCCAAGTTCTCGCCAAATTCGCTTAGTAGGTATTAACAAAGCCTTACATACCACATTTGCCTTTGTAAACTCGAGCCACTTACTAAGTAAGTAAGTAATTTATTTATAACCCGCCGTTTTCAGAAAGCGGAGTAAATGAAGAAAGTAAATAAAACACATAAACATACACAACAAGACCAAAGGTTTCGATGGGATCCCAAAAATTCAATATCTGATCCAGACAACTGGGTCTTGTCTTAGCCAGATCCAGTCTTCGCCAGACTCCTTGAACATTTTTACAATTAAAATTCAGAAACAGATTAAGGTCAAATAGCTAATCACCTGAGAAAACCAAGTTCAGATTTGAGAAAACCAAGTTCAGATTACTGTTACCATGGGGGACACGTATTCAAGTTTCTGAAATCCTATTTCCACAAGGAAGTGTAACAGTGGAGATTTGGAAACAGAGCTGTTTTCCCTTGGAGGAGCCTTCCCGGAGATGCAGCTAATGTTAATACGACCACATGTTCCAGAGCATAGTAGATAAGATTGGCAAAGATTAGTATGATTAGCATAGTAGACGTAGAAATTAAAAAAAAAATTTTTTTTTTTAAATTTTAGTGCTGATGTGTGATAGTTGTTCGTTTCTTTTTTCTTTACAATGCCTTAGGCTAGAATTGCATTAATAATTTTTACAAACCGATCAGAATTAGTAAAGTGTCGTTTTTTATGCCACATGTCTGATGTTTTTTTAAGAAACACCAGGTTTATTTATATTTGCCATTAAAAATTGTACCTTACCTTAGGGGTGACATAATTTGAAGTTTACCTGTTTCCACTTTTTAGATACATCAGTCCGAGAGCTAACGTTGATCCAGGGGCGGTTATGTCCGTGTTGACAAGGTCACCCTCATAGATTTGAAAGCTAGCTCCTCGATATTTTTCAGCTAGACGATCTGGAAAAAGCAAATGTTAATGCAAAATCAACGCGAGCAAAACCGAGTAAAAACAAAAAAAGAAGCCAAACCGAAGATTACAAGTACACGACGGGGAGTGGGGTGGGTGGTGGGCGGGGTTGTTACCTTGTAAGAAGAGACTTTAGTGCAATTTATAGTTTAAAAACACTGTGACGAATGTTCCGGGTATAGCAAACCAGAATTGCAAACAATATGTTATAGTCAACATAATTATAGTCTTCCTGAAAGCATTCTGAACGCAGAAAGCCCATATCAGTTAAAAGCAAGTGTGGACCGATACCTGCCTGACGTTCAGTTTAACTGCGTCCTGGGATACGTGTAGACCTTTTAGTAGAGGAGAAAGTCTGTTTGCTGCATTCATATTGTTATTATTATTATCACTACGCGCGCAGAGTAACATTAATATAACTGGAAAACAGCTCAACACACTCGTTGATTATAACAAGGAGCTATTCAAATAAACCACGGAAGAACAAATAACACAACCAATGTTAAGGTCCAATTGTTAATGATCAACACTCTAATTCGTTGTCAGTAGAGTGTTCCTTGGAACAATCCACTATTGCGAGCGCTGTAGCAGCTTTCAGCTTTCGGTTTTCACCATATTTTGTGGAGCTCATAGTCGGTGAACGAGTGCAAGTATCAAGTTCAAACTTGGCACGCTTGTGGATATTGGGGTCTAGTTGTGCCTTTCGGGGGTCCCACCCCTACACCCACCTGGTTTAGGGGCAAATGGGCCCATATTGCCCAGTGAATAATGTTCATAATTTGACCAAAACTGGACATAGGACGACGAAATTTCTTGGACATATAGATCCTAGGACTGGGAAATTGCTTTTAAAGTCGCACCTCTCACACACCCATCCTGTTTATGGGAAAGTGGGCCCAGATTGTCCAGGAGTAAAGCTCGTTACCCGTGACAGGAATCAACAGGTGTCAAGTTGAAACTTGGTAGGATTGTGAATTAGGGTCTCTTTTTACTTTTTGCAGTCCCAAACCCCACCCCCACTTGGTTCAGGGGCAACTGTACCCAGATTGCCCATTTTTTAATGTTTTTAACTTGACATTAACTGGAGATAAGGCGATGAAATTACTTTCTGATTTTGGATCATAGGGGTTGGGGAGAGTTGAACCCCCCCCCCCCCCCGCCCCGTTGACTGTCAATGACAGATCTCAAGTTCAACTCTTGTATATTTGGGGAGATATATCTAAGGATGAGGATTTGGTGTAACAGCAACAAATTAGACGACGCGACGTACTTTAATCTTTAACGAACAGTTGGAAACTTGACTGTTTTGTCATATGATCGATGATATGCCGTTCTTAATGAATTGTGACAAAGGGGGCATTAGCCTGCTACGATTTGCTTTATTGCACTTGTTAATGGAAAAGAGGTTTAAAGGGTGGGACTGGCTGGCAGACCATTCAGTGTTCGAGCTATTCGTGCAAGATCTTCAACATTTCTTTGGATTTATACTGGCGGTTTGTTTACATTTAAAGCTTTTAAAGTGGGATGATTACAGATTAGGCTATTTCAATCCTTGTTTGGTTATTGGGGATGAGAAATATCTTGGTTCTAAAGTTGTCTGTATATAAAATGTGATAAACATTTTACTTTTACACTCCACGTCTGAACGCTTGCGCACTTGTTCAGGGTCGACATTATCCTAAAAAGGAGTTGTAATCATGCATTTGTAAAAGTACAAGCCAGCTACGATATTAGTCGTATCTTCTAGCTATAACCCGACGAGGGCTCTTGCCAAGAAGGTCCGAAGTATCGCTGGAGCAAATCTGAGGGTTGACTTATCCGTTTAGCATCATTTTTGGTATATGATTCGATACAGATATGATGTATATTATGATTTGTTAAAGGTGGATCCTTACCAGCAAGTGGCCTCTTCCTTCCACCAATCATGTAATAACGTAGGGTATCAGCCAATCCTCGATCGTTAATGCTGTTCATCGACTCGCCTTTTCCAAGGCACACCAAACCCAGACCAAGACCAGCAGAAAGAGCATGGCTCTCCCGTTCCACGCAGCTTTCACTCTCCGGACCGGGCGGACGTCCTATGAATAAATAATTAAAGCCAAATCGTGATGCGATTTTTATGAGCATTTTGTAGCTCATTTAATTTCATTTATTTCTGGTCGCTTACGCTCGTTATACATACTAAATTGTTTTGGGATTTTTTACAGATCCAAATCTCAGCTTTCCTATTCACTTTTTACCCAGATTCCCCACACAGCATTTTTTACCTCTGCTTTGACCCAAAGAGTCCTCCTTCCAAGTTTGATCAAAATAACTCAACCCTCGGAGGGTTATCTTGCTAACAGACGGCCCAAGCTGACTTTGAAACATTTATCAAACAATGTTTACAACGGATACGCTGATGAAGATATCGCTGATGAAGAATCGTAGCTGACGTATCTGTTGTAAACATTGTTTGAATAAATGTTATCTTGCTAACAGACGGACACGGGGACAACTTTTACGAAGTCACGGATATCCATCCACTTACGTTTCCGGATCCCAAAAGAAGGAAAGAAAATGATTTAACTTAAAATTTTGCACTGGAAAAACTCACAAAGGAGGGGACAAAACTTCTTTCGTACAAAGCAGGGTTGCGCTTCATTCTGTTTGGCCTTATACGGTCGGGAATGTTGGGAGGGGGAAGTATGTGACGATTTATGGGGTATTCCAGTAGTTGGTCACCAAACTTGGTAGAAAGTTGGTGTCTACGGTTTGACAAAGATGTGAGGCCAGACTCGTTAAGAAGGAAAATGTACGGGATTTGGCGGATTTCGATATTATTATAAAGAACGGTACTGAATCCTCTCGAGACGTTCCGACTGCTCCAGTGTTAAACCGATGTAAACTTCCTTCGGTTATTTCTATGTTGCCAGGCAAAACGTAACTTTTCCATTTAGTTTTATTGTTCCGGGCCCATTTCCATGAGTCGGCCTACTTCGTCGTGACCCAAAAAGATGTATAGGATTATGGCGGCAACCATAAAGGAAAACGATATAGCACGTCAGCTTTTCTAACAGGTTCTCAAGAAGTTTTAGTTGGAAGTGTTTCGCATTTTGTAAAGCAGTCTGTTCTGTCTATTCACCACGTACAGTGTCTACGATCTTTACCAATAAAACCTGTGTACCGTCTACTGTGTGTATGGAGATAACAGGTTAGTGCAGCACTATGTAGAACTATAAGAACATTAGCTAAGGGCACTCTCCTTGAACATTGACATCGGGTTGGAATCCCTCACCTACCACCTTCCTTCCACCCACTGGCCGAGAGACTGTCCAGCATAGTGCGATCAGGCTAGCTTACCATCACGAAAGCACAGCAGTGCCCCGCGACTCATCACCTTATTCCCCACGATTACATCTAGAGCCTCCACTCAACCGGCCATCCAAGTTGACACCGAAGTGCCATACCGGACAACAGTATTAGAGGGAATGGCCAATGAACACAAGGTAAGTGCGAAGGAGGTGGTGTTTCGGGGAGTCATGGCGGGAGAGCATTTTGAGGCATCTTATGCCAATACTGGCTCTTTTTAGCATAGATTGTACTTGCTTATCCCACTTGAGATCTAAAGTTAGATGAACACCTAAAATTTTGACCTCCTCCCCTCTGCTGTGACCAGATAGGTCAATCCTAGTGTCTTGGCATGAACAGTCCATACATCACCATTCCGCCAGAATACGTTCGGAACAGATGATTCGACGCAGCAATTACGCCCCATACGTATCCGTTGCTTCTACTGGAATCCCAAGAACTCGGGCGATCATCGCGTCGGGATCATCAAGGTGTTGGAAGGAAGAAAAGAAGCAGAAATTCCGAGTGCTTGCATGCATAATTCCCTTTACCTATTTCATCAAGCAGGATCTCACTCATTGACCAGTCGCCGGACCCTAAGTAGAGCCACCCTAGGCTGATAAACGCTGATACTGTCATCGATGGGGGCACGTTCAATTCAACAACAGTTGACGGCGTTAGAGCCTCAATGCCAACGGCAAGCATTCGCAAGACGGAGCTGGCCATTGTTCCTGAAAAGAAATTATTGCCTGAGAGTTCCTTGGGCAGAAGAAAAGATCTCATTTCTGGATAGACCAGCTGACCAAATGCGTGTTGGTTTCACCAAGGGCCCATGATTTTAATTTTCCTTTATTCGTTAAACCAAACTGTTTTGATAGCTTGTCACCCACACGCCTATTCTGGCCTTTCAGACGGGAACTGCTTTCCAGGAACAGGAAATGGGACTTACTCGTAGGGCCACCCACTACGCTGGGGACATTCAAAGCTAGACAAACTATGGGTTTAGAAAATTTCTAGCACAGCTAAGATGCGATCCACACACATTGAGGAAGCAGTGGAAGTTGTATATTTTTTGTGTTTTTGTTTTGCAATATGCAATTATCGCAGCCAGCGCGTGTGCACAACCGACTGAGTTTCATAAGGGACGTTCCCCATCGCTGGTGGTGCTAGTGTCGCGGCTATACGAGTGTGTCACATTTTTTTTTAAGTCTTGGCGCTACTCCCTATTGTTATTTTGCTCTGAACAGTACTAAATGCGAGTTAATGCTCTCAAATTAACAAGCAAGAAAGGCATAATCACGCTAACAAAATCACTTTAATCCATCCACCGCAAACGAACACATCTTGGTCCCACACAGCTTACAATAGACCCGGGATACTGTCCAATGTAAGCTATAATCAACAGCGACGACAAACAAAGGAACAAGTGGATGGAACACTGTAAAAAGTTTCTCTGAGTAAGGATTAAAGTTAACTGCAGTATTTGCTACTGTGATTAATCTCATCTCTACTGGGATAAGAGTAATCCGAATTAGAGATAATCTTATCTTAGTAGAGACAGGATTAATGCCAGTAGCTTATTACGCAAGATTTTTTTTTGCAGTGAAGATGTACAGAGTAAAATGTAGTTTTACTAACCTTTCTTGGAAATCCCCATTCCAAGTGTCGCGGCTACGAAGAGCATGTCATTGTGACGAACCATGTAGGCATGCAAGTTGGTCTTTGTAATGTTTGGTAGGTGACCCAATAGACCAAGAGCAAACAGGAATCCAGCGTGTTCAGGAGTAGGCTCGCCGAAGGAATCGCTCGTAGCCTGCAAAAAACATGATCGATCTCTGACATTGCTGGCCGAATAAGGGAAGTCTGGCAACACTGCTGTGGAAGCGGTACTGCACCGATTTTCTTTTTTTAAATCCCCTAGCATCGTTTGAATTTAACTTATTTTATACTATTTAAAGCAAAACAAAGAAATAACATTTCGCACTTTTTGTGGCTACGTCACTACCGTGACGTTAACGACAGCGGAGTAAAAGGAAAAAAGGAAAACAACACAAATAAAAACTAGACCTACATTGCCTAGGCAACATAAAGTGTTGCAGCAACCTTTGTTCGGCTTCGCCGATTAAAGTGTTGCGAGAGTGACACTTCGGTTTTGTTTCTTCACTAACGGTTAAATGCTGAATTTATCAACCGATCGAGGTTTTCAAAATGGTCTGTTCCAGTGCACGAAGAATATCTTTCTTCACACGGTCACAGACCATGGAGACTAATTTTCTTACCCTCAGATTTATAGAGATCAAATAAAATGTACACCAATTTGCAATTCTTATTATTATTATTTATTTGAATCCTTCAAAACTGAAGAGTAATGTATAAAAAGGAACAACAGCATGTCAGTCAAACTCACATTACATACTAATAAACAACTGACCGTTAAAGACAAATTAGCCTACTAAATATAAAAACAGTGCCTCTGCCTTATGAAAACCGGCTTCAAAAACTACGATTACCCAGTTTATCTTACAGATTTCTTCGAGGTGATTTAATCGAAACTTTTAAAATTTGCCATAGTTATTATGATAACATTAGGCCTGATGATGTCTTCACATTCAACCATAACGGTCTCAGAGGACACAACTTGAAACTGAGTGGTAAGAAGTTCCGAAAAGACATCGGAAAATGGAGCTTTACAAACCGAATAGTAGAATGTTGGAATAATCTCCCAGAAAGTGTTGTAAATGCCGAAAATATCAACCAATTCAAAGCAGGTGTCGACTACCACCTGGCTGAAATTCAATTTAGTGTGTAAAGTGTCCCGAGAAATTTATAGAGGCGAAAGCCTTATTATTGCGATTATATTATTATTATATTAAATATACAACGAAATACATGGAAACAAAAACAAAGATCAAAATAAACAAACTAATCAGGGCGCTTTTTTTTGTGAAAAAAGGAAAAAGGTTGTGATGAAGAAGAATTTTGTCAGCCTTTTTATGAAAGTTCTGGATTTTACCATTTAAAGTTTCCAAAGGATTCTTCACTTTAAAATTCGAAGTTAGGAAAGAGTTAATCGCAGAAATCGGGGAAATCAAGAAAGAATTTGGAGAATTTATAACAAGTAACTTTTAACGCAGAAACTTCCGAAGGACGGAAAGAAGAAAAGAAAGCAGACGGAAAAAGAACGTGAGGAAGTGCAACAGCCGTATAAATAGAACCAAGAACACGTTGCACACGTTGAATAAGGATAAGTATCCAATCCCTGGTATTAGATGAGTAAGGGATTCCAGGATACATAACTTTCTTAACAGGGCTGAAAACAATCCTCCCACCACAATCCAGAGGGGAATTCAGTGTCGGCAAACTACTAATCACAAAATAATTACACTTTTCAGAACTGATTATTAGACCCGTCTGCCCCAATTTAGACACTAGAATGTTGTAGTTTTCAATTAATTTTTCCTTTGACCGACTTAAAATAATAATATCATCAGCATATGCTAAAAACGTTACATCACGTGCAAAATGTATTAAAGAAGTCTTAAGGGACCGAAGACAATCTGCCAAACATGCATCAGAAATATATGGTGATAAAATTCCACCTTCTCTAACACCTTTTACCACTGAAATTAAATCAGACAGAATTTTTGGGGAACGAATTGCCACTTGAACATTCAGTCCATTGTACCAGGACCTTAAAGCATGCACAACAGAACGGGGAATACCATTATACACAAGGGATAGAAGAGCAGCCGCATGAGAAATATTGTCGAAAGCACCTTTATGTCAATCAGAAGCGTATAAAGCGGTAGTCCGCTCACTCGCGCATCACTGACTAAAGTGGAAAAAGTAGCAATAGTTTCTAGCCCCTTATGAAGCCCTACTAGCAACCAATTCCTAATTACAAGTCCATATCCCCGTGATAGACATAGTACTAAATTGTTTTCAGTTCTAATGCACCAGAAACAAATAATAGGATTTATAGGTACTCCAACTAGCAAAATTTACAAGCCCCTCATCGCCGAAAATGATTATGGTCTAACAGTCAATTTCTGCTTACAAGTAAAACAAAACAACAGAAAATCCGAAGTAGGGACTAAATTGACTTTGCAACCAGTTGAACTTTATCCTTTTCAATCGTAGACATCGTGACTCGTGAAAACTTGGAACATTATCTTATATAATCTAGTTCGTATATGAAGCTATCCGTAACTTTTCAGGATCAATGCCACCCTGCTAATTATTTCAAACTGTGTCTTGTTTTACATTATCATTTGTATCCGTTGCGTTTAGACGGTCGGGACTTATCACTGCCGAAGACGATTATGGTATAACAGCCGGTTGTTACTTACAAGTCCCTGACATGTCTCACAATTGGGTTCCGCCGATTCTTTGTTTGAGTTTGTACCCTACCAATAAAGTTAACAACCCCTCAAAGACTTATTTCCATGTTACAGTGATAGACTAAGGAGACTAGTTTTCTTACCCTCTGATTTATAGAGATACAAACAATGTGCACCAATTTTCACAAGTGTGTAGCCCCTCATGAACAACTTCTAGCAACCGGTTCTAACTTAAGTCCATCTTCCCCTGATTGACATGGTACCAAATTGTTCTCACGATCAAATACACAAGAAAGAAATAACAGTATTAATAAGTACACCAACTACCAACTTTGCTAGCCCCTCATCGCAGAAGATGATTATGGTCTAACAGCCAATTATTGCTTACAAGTACCTTATATGTCTCACGATTGGGAGCGGCCTATTTCTGGGTTCAGTGTGTACCTCACTACTGAAGTTGTCAACCCCTCTCGAACTGTTGTATCTCATGAAGGAGTTTTTGTACCAAAAAACCGATGACATATACTTTGATTAACTCATCAAGATCTATCGAATGCCGTTGAAAAAAAAATTCTATCTGTATTAGTTCAAAAGACTTTTTTGCCGTAGGCCAACTTTCTAATATCCCCTCAAGCAGGACGTCTTTCAAACTTCCACGTCTTTTTAATGCATTATAAATTCGCCCAAGCATCTTTCGGTTATAGCGACTTCGGTTTGGACACAGATAGCTATATTCTCCGCGAGTCAGTTTGGAGGTATCCTGAGTTATAGTCGAGCAAGTCTTTGAGAGCGTATTTTTGGGATCCCAAAACGTAAGTGGAGGGATACCTATGACATCACAAAAGTTGTCCGTCTGTAAGCACTCAAACTCTCGAAGGGAATGAAATATTTTGACGAAACTTGGTGTGAGGATTGTTTGGGTCAAGAGTAAGGTCAAGTTCGTAGATGGGCTCTGTAGCCCTACATTTAGGGGTGGGGGAGGGGGTTTAGTTTAAGGGGCAAATGAAATATTTTTAAACATATAATGTGATGGTTGATTATGGGGTAAAAAGACATGCTGAACACGATGGTGAAAACCATTTTGTCATCGGACAACTAGTTCGCCCGGAATCCGGCCAAAACCGGAAAGTTTGTTAAAAGTAAAAGTTTTATTTGAAGTTGATTAGATGTTCGAGGGATAAGAAGACATGCTGAACATGATGGTGAAACACATTTGTTCGCCGGACAAGTAGTTAGCCCGGAATCCGGCCAAAACCGGAAAGTCTGTTAAAAGTAAAAGTTTTATTTGAAGTTGATTAGATGTTCGATTTAGGGATAAGAAGACGTGCTGAAGACGATGGTGAAAACCATTTTCTCGCCGGGCAAGTAGTTCGCCCGGAATTCGGCCAAAACCGGAAAGTTTGTTCAAAGTAAAAGTTTTGTTTTAAGTTGATTAGATGTTCGATTAAGGGGTAAGAAGACATGCTGAACGCTTATGGGAACAGTATTTTCTACCAGGACAACTTGTTCGGCCGAAATCAGGCCAAACAGGAAAATTTGTTAAAAGCAAAAGTTTTATTTGAAGTTGATTAGATGACAGATTTAGGGGTAAGAAAACACGCTGAATCTGTATATGACAATCATTTTTTTTTACCTGGACATACAGTTCGTTTGGAATCCGGTTGAAACCGGATTTTTTTTTTTAAGTTGAACTTTTACTTGAAGTTGATTAGATGTCCTTTATAGGGATAAGGTGATACGCTGAATTCGTTTCTGACCTTTTTTTTTTGGACAAGTATGGTAGTTCGTTCGCAATTGTCTGGATCAAATATTAGATTTTTGGGATCCCATGGAAACCTTTGGTCTTGTTTAAACAGAGGCCAAGCCACTTTAACGAATCAGTTGCTGGACCTGACAGCAGACCCATGGACAGCGTCACTGGCGCACCGGAAGATAAAGCATTAAAGCATAGATACTCACTTTTCGAAAAGTTAACGGCACGAGCAAATTATTAAAATTCAGAAGAAAGGATTTGAACATTCTTTTCAACTGTACATTTGCTTTTACTGACGAGAATCAGGTAATCGGCGTATGCAATATAACTAACCGCAACCAGGGCGTTACTAGCCAAAATGTTCGGGGGGGGGGGGGGGGAAGAGGTATTTACCGACTGGCTGGTAAGTTTAACCGACTTTTTCTGCAGAAAAAAGACTGTTTTCAACAACAAAAATGACATTTTTGAAAAAAATCGACTGATTTTCAGAAAAACCGACTATTTTGAAGAAAAATCGATCAATTTTCCGAAAAAACGACTGTTTTCAGGAAAAAAATCAACTGTTTTGATGAAAAATCGCGGCACTTCGCGCCAACTCGGTTATTTTTTACCGACTGGCCAACAGCATTGCCCCCCCCCCCCCCCAGTCGTGACGCCGCTGACCGCAACATCTTTGTGAAAATAAGAAGGCAAAACGTGATTCAAGACAGTTACAGACGGCAGCCTTGAAAACTCTGCTATGCTATGAAAACCACTATGGCTCATACGACTTTCTTGGGAATGCATTCATTCATTCATAGGATGACAAAACATCACCTTGCTTAACACCGTACTTTACTGGGGTACTCTGACCCTGCCATTCGATCTTAATAGCTGACTTAGCATATCAGAACTGTGCAACTTTGACAATAGGGGTGTTCACCCCAAGCCGCGCGATCCCACAGATCCTGCGAGCGGGCGACACTGTCGAACACACCAGCTATATCAATGGAACATAAGTGCACTTGGAATCTGCACGAAATCCAAACTGCAAATCTCCAAAGTTGCATTCTTCTTGTGATATCAGAGCCTCGTTTTTGTTGCAATAGCGCTGCCGCATCGCTGCTGCAGCACTTCTTTGCTTTTGCATAATATGCGTTTTTGGATTCACTTTCTTCTTGGTTGAAGCGGCAGCGCTGCAGCACCTTGCAGGGAAGCACGGACTTGGTCGGTGAGCAAGTCCGCGATTCTCGAGAAGCGCTGCCGTCTTCCTCGGAAGCGCTGCAGTGCAAAAACGGATGTAGAAAGAATCAGTCCGGAATCGGCCGAGAAGTGGACCTGCAGCATGCAACAAAAATGAGGCTCAGGTAGAAGAACATATTCGAAAATTCTGCTTATAGTGCACGATACGACAATCAGCCGGAAACTCTTGCAGGTTTCTCGATCCTTGTATCTTTTGATCACTGAAGTAACACTACCTATTAGAAAACTTTTCGGGACGATTGACTGGGACAAGATCATTTGGAAGAGCAGGCGAAGATCAAGGCGGGACATAGTCGGTCAGCGTCAACAGATCCGGTTTTCTTCAAATTTCTCATGGCAGTCAAGATAGACCCTTGACGTAATTTCAGAGGTAACAGTTTCGTTAGCACCTCCTCATCAGGGGCGTCACGACCGGGGGGGGGGAGGGACGCCCCCCCCCAATGCTGTCGGCCAGTCGGTAAAAATCAACCGAGTCTGCGCGAAGCGCCGCGATTTTTCGTCAAAACAGTCGATTTTTTCATGAAAACAGTCGGTTTTTCTGAAAATTGGTCGATTTTTCGCCAAAATAGTCTTCTTTTTCAGATCAGGCGATTTTTTTGAAAACTGTAACTTTTTTTGTTGAAAACAGTCTTTTTTTCTGCAGACACAGTCGGTAAAAATTACCAGCCAGTCGGTAAATCCCTCGTCCCCCCCCCGAACATTTTGGCTAATAACGCCTCTGCTCCTCATACAAGTATTGGAGCCTCATTTTGCACTGTCCAAAAATACTGCGGTAAGGGTTTAGCCAGTCAATAATTTTTTTTATTTTTTTTCAAACCATTCACGGACTAGCCGAATTTTCGTTTTTTTGTCAACAAAAGTAACTGTATCAGTATAAAATGACGTCAAACGTAAAGTGAATAAATACAGCAACAACAATAAAACAAGATACTCAGACAGTAATATAGGTTAAAAATTTTTAAAGAGCAGAAGACAATTTTAGACATACATCTATATACGGCAGTTGATCAAACTGTCGGTGGAGGTCAGCTTGGAAGGAGTCTGGGCCGAAGCATTGTTACTCCTGAAGACCTTTTCCCGAGATTGTCTTTCATAAGGAGCGCCTGCACCACCAAGAGCGTGTTCCACCCTCTAACAATAGTTACTATTAGTTACTACTTCCGTTCCATCCTCACGAAAGTTACTGCGCTGACCGTTCCAACCTTCTCGAAATAGTAACGATTACCTACTATTTGCTTATCATGCTCGGGAGCGTGGTCGGCATAGTAACTACGCATCTCTGCAACGTGATTGGTCGGATTCGCCCGTTGGCATGATATCGTGCTGGCAATAGAAAAATCGTTCCAACCTTGACGGAAAAAAACAAGAATTCGTGACGTCATGCGTAGTAACTACGGTAAGTAGGGTGGAACACGCTCCAAGACGCGCTGCTTTCAGCGCAGTCTTGAATTCACGTCTGGTGTTGGTTTTGATCTCAAAGATCCCTTACTAGGCCGCCGCATAAGATCCAGCCTTAGCCAAAATCAACAATGGCTTTCTAGTCTTTTTGTGAATTAAACCTTATCTACGACCTATCCTTCAGAAGCGAGAATCTTTATACCTTTGGTCTATTGAAGCCAATCCACGTGTCGGTAATTCCTTCAGTAGATTGTCTTAGGGTAAGTCCCGCAGCAACTCCATTATGAAATGAGGGCCACTGGTTCATGTTTGAAGGAACGTCTATGTGGGTTAACTCCACTGCAGTATTACGGGGTGGCGCCTTACCGGAAAGGCATAAACGGGGGATGAACAAGGGATCAAATACTTCTTCCAATTCGCTGGTCTGAAGCATAAGGGCTCCCCTGCGAACAAATTAATAAATCAATGTTTTAAAGACCTGAATGAAGAGTGCCAAGTATCATCGCTACCTGTATGACTTCCGTTAACATTGCCTGCAGAAAACCCAATCCAAATACGAAATAGCGTTTCCAAGCTATGATTTTTGCTCCATTTTGCATCTGTCTTTATTTCAGTACCGAACAATTTCAGAAATGAATGTCTCCAATCAACCCTTCTTCTGGAATATTTTTAACCAGTTAAGCCCAAACGTATATCTAGAAGAAACTCCAATACGATCCGGCCAGCGCTGTACAAGATTTGAATGAATTGCGCTTTTTGTCTTGGAGTCTGCATGTGCAAACCTCTAGAAACCCTATTTTGGAAACGTCACGCTCAGGAGAAGAATGCTCTCGACCGTGGCCATTTCTGTAAATGCATTCTCCATGGTGTGTTCAAGTATGGTTTCATTGTTCAGGTGTCCTTTAACAACCTATCGAAATAACATATGAAGAAGAAAAAAAAAAAAAAAAGATATTAAAAACCTCTGAAAAAGGCTTGCTGAGTGGGCACACATTCTGTAGAATTTTTCAAGACATAAGGATATGACGACTAGAATACTGGGGAGAAAAAAAATACGTGGGTTTTGCTTCTTTCCTCAAATACTCTAATCAAAAGCCTTGCGTCACGTACGACATGAAAGAATTGGTGTTTCTGTCAGTCGAAGTTTTACCATGTCGCACTTTTTACCTGTCGCGGTACTGATTTTTGGCTGTTTCATCAGTCGGAGTTTCTGGCCTATCGTTATTTTTACAGGGCGGTCTGACGGCTACTGGCGTTCTCCGCCGTCACGGCCGACCGAATACTCTCATAAAAAATAATAAAAGGAGTGTTTGGTAAAGAGTGGATGTCTAAAGTATCAAAAAGTAAACAGTTTTGCGACGTGGTTGGGGAAGTTCCTCCGGGTTGGTTTACGCCACCGCGATTGGTTTATCTAATAGTTGTTATTTCATTTCTTTGTATTTTGTTAGTAGTGTATGTTTATTCGTAAACCAGCGTAAACCCTATATGTTCGGGCTTTCGTGTAAAAATATTTATTCCACACTCTATTCTATTCTATTCTACACAGTCCAGACTTAAATTCGCACCGCGCACCAAATAAACGCCCATACCTTCCGAGTGGTAAGGCCATGGTTCTCATACAGAGTGCAAACAGATGGCGCTCCTGTTCTTCAAGAAAATCATGATCGGAGACTTCCGGCCGCTGAGTGAGGGCAACTGTAACGGGGCGTGATGAGCAGAGGAAGCGACGTACGGCGTCCAATCGCCGATCATTTGGGAAACGCTGTCGGAATGACTGGAAAGCAACGAAAGAATATCATTAAAGAAAACTCCTCTTTAGATTACATTTATTTTTAGTTATTCCAAGGTCCCTGAATCCTTCAAAGAATCAAACTGTCCTCAGCATACAATGTTACATCAGAAATCAGCCGATTCCAAGACAATTTATTTTCGCTTATAGTATATCGTTACGGCGGTTTCTTTTTGGCTTCCTGCCATCCTTCAATTTACGCTAGGTTGAGAAATATAAGTGAAATAACTCGACTGATGTGATTATAGCTAAGAATTTCTTGAAATTTCCCGACTCAGGTGCAAGTATGTCTGTTATATTTGTTAATTTTTGGCACTTCTACAATTTCACATGTAGAAATCAAAACTTTTCTTTGGTTGGTAGCCTACAAAAAAACCCTCAGATGTTTCAAACATTTGAGAAATCTGCCAGCTGCAGAGACTGATTATCTTGGCAGCCAACACACTCTTTAGTGATTTATCACTCATTTCTGTTAAAGGGCCACTCGCACTATTTACTCTTCAACTTACGGTATTATGCTACTGGCATTCGCGGTGAAAGGACGCATTCATTTCGCTGCGCCTTGCAATTGCTGTTGGATAATAACCGTTGCTGATTTGGATATTGTTGCCTGGTTTTTAACCTTGTACCTGCGCTGTTGGAATATAGGCCTTGCTCTTCAAGAAGACAGGGCCTTTTTCTGTAAGTTTCTTTCTTGTATACTTCGTCTTCATATGAAGTCAACATGGCGGAGAACAGCGATCCCCCAATCCGTGGGGTTCTAGTTGATGAACTGCTTTGCTTCCTTGTTAACAAGATGAATATTCTGCCTAAGGATATACTGATCAGCCTGTGTGATAATATGTATACGACAGATGATGCTATTTCGTCCCTGTCGAAGCTTTGTCATGTCCTGTCTACAGATGATCGCAGTAGTTTCGCCGATATTCTTAACACGACACGTCGTACGAAGAACCAAAGGCTAAACGATATGTACATGATTTTGCAACAATGTGACCGGAAGGATTTTCCGAGATTCGCAGCGGCGAATCTGAATCGGATTCCATCTCAATCGTTAACGAATTGCGATTTTGCGTCAATCATGTCGTCATACTCAGTGCTAGAGAATGAGGTTACCTCCCTTCGCGCCGAGCTGCTGGAGCTAAAATCGTTAATTAAGGACGCTCTCCCTACTGTAAATTCCAATAAGTCTAGTTCGGATCGAAATTCAAAGACTTCTCTCCCTGCTGCAATGAATTCATTTCAGCCACAAGTCAACGATGCTGCTGCTGACGTCACACCGCCACAGGCGCCTGCTGTTACCGGAGAATCGTCGTCACGAGGGGTCTCCGACGCTCGTGATAAATCTGCTGCTAATGAAGCAGATGCCAGTTGGCAAGTGCAAGGTAGGAAACCTAAGCGTAAATCCTACAGGCAAGCAGCCCTCTCGTCTGCAAAGGGGAACAAGAATCCGCAAACAAGCCGCTCGGCGGTTCAGGAAAGTAGGCCTACGCCTATAGTGTTAAATAATCCTGGTCTGAAATCGGTGCTACAAACGAAAAATGTGAAAATATTTCTCTCTCGTTTTGTTACTGAGACGGACGCCAATGTGTTGGCCCAAGCTGTGAGCAATCGACTGAAGTGTAAGTCAAGCTGCGAAAAGCTCCAGAGTAAAGGTCAAAATGTGGCCTCGTTTGTTCTCACTGTACCGGCACTGTATCTTCGACAGTTTTAGACCAGTCCTTTTGGCCACCGGGAATTTATGTCAGAAGATTTTTCGAACGGAGTATATCTTTCCCTGTATCTACGCCGCTCGTAAGCGACCAGGCTCCTGTAATTTAAATGGCTTACATATCAGTAGCAACATACAATTGCCACTCGGTTAAGTGTAACTTTGCCGCAGTCAAAGCACTGTGTGATAGTTGTGATATGGTTTTTCTACAAGAAACCATGCTCATGGATATTGATGTGAATTTCTTGAATGATATTCACAGTGATTTTGTTTCTTTCTCTGTGTCAGCGACTAGAGCAGAATCGGCTATATTAGTGGGGAGACCAAAGGGAGGCCTTGCCATTTTATGCCGGAAGAATCTCAGTGCGTTAATTTCTTTCCCGCTGGCTTCTGATGAAAGAATCCAGTATGTTTGTCTGACGTTGGGTGGTAAGAATTTTCTTTTCGTAAATGTGTATATGCCAGTATGTTCTAGTGAAAATCTTCCTGAGTTTCGGCTGTATTTGGGTAAAATTATGTCACTCTCTCAGGAGAGTTATAATCATGTGTGTTTTCTTGGTGACTTCAATGCGAATATACATAGTGCCTCCGTATTTGGGAAGGAATTGTCAGATGCGGCAACTCTAAGTGATTTCCTTGTGTCTGATACACTTTTACTCGGTGATATTTCTAATTTCACGTATATGAGTCCCAGCGGTAATACGTCTTGGATTGATCATGTGGTTTCATCACATTCATTTCATTCCCTTGTTTCGAACTTAAGGGTTATGTATGATATTTTCGGGTCAGATCATTTCCCTTTAGTTTTTGATCTTAGTGTTGAATATTACCCCTCTAGGACTACTCACAAAGACTCGTGCATTGCTCCTCCCCCTGCAGTGGACTGGGTGGAGGCAAACTCGGTGCAGCTGCGGTCCTACCGAGAGGAGGTCAGCCGGAGAATTCTGTCTTTGGATGTTTCATCACTTAGCTCTTGTTCTTCTTTCCACTGTACTAACCCTTTGCATGCCAAAGCTCTTGACTCACTTTATTCTTTGCTTCTGGCTATCCTTGTAATTAGTGCATGTAAATGTCTCCCTATACGGTCCCCTGGAAATGCTGGTTCGCATAGCTACGGTACTAAAGTTCCAGGATGGAGTCGCTACGTCAAACCTCATTATTTGGCAGCAAAACAAGCTTTCTTGCTTTGGGTACAGAAAGGAAGGCCGACGGCAGATGCCGTGGACCGAGCAAGAAGACTACTTAATTGTAGGTATAAAAATGCCCTGAAATGGTGCAGGAGGAACGCTACGCAGCTTCGCACCAGTGCACTTGCACTGAGTTTTTCGGGATCGCGGTTTCGTGAGTTTTGGGCTCGTGTTTCTCGCCTTAATAAAGCATCTGCCCCTAAGCCATCTGATCAGATAGCTGATGCTAAAGGACCGGAAGCAATAGCAGAATTGTGGAGTCGACACTTCGGGGCAGTCTTCTCGTCAGTGCCATCGGATGTTGCAGCATCAACGTCCCATTTGAGTGAAAATCCCGGTTTTACACCTACTGAGCAGCTGATCACATTTGCCCACACGGCAAAGGCGGTCTCTGGGCTCACTGGGAGTAAATCTGGGGGACTCGACGGGATCACAGCGGACCACCTTAAGCATGGCGGGCCCATAATGGTATGTTTACTTACTGCTCTTTTTAATGGTTTCCTCAATCATGGTTTTGTACCGGATTCTTTAACTGAAGTTTGCTTGGTCCCTATTCCTAAATCCCAATCAGGTGACCAAACGTCAATTAGCAATTACAGGCCGATTGCTCTAGCTGCGGTAGTTTCGAAAGTTTTTGAAAAATGCCTTTATGAGTCGATTGAACCTACGATAAGATCTTCACATTCCCAGTTTGGATTCAAAGCTGGCCTGGGTACTGACCTGTGTATTTATTTACTGAAGTGTGTGATCCAGTTCTACTGGTTATTTTCAACACCCGTATTTGCGTGTTTTTTGGATGCTAAGGCTGCGTTTGATCGTGTTAATCACGCGAAACTTCTTGACAAGCTGCGACTAAAAGGGGTTGACCCGAGAATCATTCGGGTTCTTGGATCGTGGTTTACTGTACAGAAGTTTCGGGTTAGATGGAGTGGATGCTATAGCTCACATTTCCCAGTTGGCAATGGAGTCCGCCAGGGTGGTGTTCTTTCTCCACTCCTTTATAACTTGTATGTTGACGAGCTGAATAAGGAGCTGTCTGAAACAGGTATTGGTTGCTACATGAATGGTCAGTGTTTTAACAATATTAGCTATGCTGACGATTTAGTTCTTTTGGCCCCAACTGTAGCTGCGCTGAATAGCTTGCTGCTTGTCTGTGAAAGGTTTGCCGCTGAACACGATATTGTGTTCAATACCACGAAGACGAAGTGTATGGCGTTTCTTCCGAAAGGAGCTCGACTAAAACGCATCCCGGACGCCATACTCAATGGTGTCACTCTCGAGTTTGTGACGGCATTTAAATACCTCGGGTTCCATCTGACGTCTAAACTGACTGACGAGGAGCACGTAACAGCCGTTTCGAGGTCGCTGTGTGTCCGTGCAAATATACTGATTAGAAAATTCTCTTCATGTGAAGAGGACATAAAATCTTTTCTTTTCAGGGCCTACTGCACTCCAATTTACTGCCTGGCCCTTGTGACCAGCATCTCTGGGGAAACTGACAGGTCTTTTCGGGTTCTGTATAACAATGCTTTCAGGTGGCTGCATCGTCTGCCTAGACACTGCAGTGCTTCTGGTATGTTTGTGGTGGCGGGACTTCCTTCTTTTCCTGAACTAAGGAGGAGAAACATTTTTTCTTTGCAGAACAGGATTCTCAGGTCGTCTAATCCACTTGTGCGGGCTGCATCTGCCCCGCTTTTGAGGTTGTCTCTGCCTGTGTGGCTGGAATGGGAGCGGTCTTTGCATGTGACCCAGGTTCCACCTGGAGCCCGTTCGACCTGACTGATTTAATTTAGTGTACTGTTCGTTTCGAGTGTTTTATTTTTGTTTTGTTTTTTATGGTTTTCAAAAACCGTTAAATAAAAGAAATTGAAATTGAAATTGAAATTTTAAAATATTTGAATACTTTAAAACTAGGCTGTGCTTTCAACGTATAACCCACAGTTTTGGCTGTTTTAAGCCTTTTCCGAGACCCGTTAACTTACAGCAAAAACAGGGAAACAATCTACATAACAGTCTTTTTTGAAGGAAAAAGTTTTGTTAGAGGGTCAGAATGTACCATAATACAAAATTGGGGTCTGCAGGTTTAGAAATATATGGAGTGATTATGGAAGTAGGTTGCGTTAGTATTATACGTAAGCCAGGTCCTTTAAGTGACTGAATTGCGTGCGTGGATGAGAGTTTTCGAACTGTCCACGCCTTGCAAGCGCAATCTCCACAATCGTCTTCGATTTGACTCCGAAGAGGCTGATGCAAGACAAGGAAGGAAGAAGACGTGAACAAGTGATGACAAGGAGACGGCTTATCTTCAACGCGCTATCTAGAGAAAGAAAAAAAAAAGTGTTTGCGAAGCACTTTACAAAAAAAAAAAACACACACACACACACAAATACTGCACATCGTAGCCTACTTTAAGGCTGCTCTCGATTGTGAAAGAGTAACATAAGACCTAGATTACCCCGTCTCCGCTATACATAGGTCCCGATGGTCGGTCGCAAATTACATGGCTATTCTTGTGGTTAGTCCGCGCTTGCCGGGAAAAACGCATCCCGAGGACGCTCCAAAAGAGCTAATGACGGAAACATGAAAGAAGTAGGAAGACCATTTTCAGAATAAGTGTACGAAATTCAAACAATCAAAACACAAGACTACTGAAACTATAACGTCCAGAATCCAAAATGGAAAAGTCTCTAGCTCACCGAATTGTCGAGTCCTTCCATTCCGTTTTCTCCACTTTTGACCAAAGATGTTTTGATGCCTTTTTGGGTCGTTGTCTTGCTAGGATTCAGAGTGTCAGCGAAGAGCTTTTCGATGCGTCTTAGACTCCGCTCTGTCAGTCGATGGTCGGCCTGCAGTTAAATAGGTTTTTCAAAGATGCAAAAGCTTTTCTAGGCCTATGCTCCAAGATGAGCGTCCCAATTTCTATAGCATAGCACTGGCCTATGTGACTTTTCAGTGAAGCAAGGACGAACGATGCCCCTAACCCCTTATCAGTAGCGGCTGAAAGAATGTAGTACTTCAAAAGAAAATGAAGAAAAATACTCTGTGTAATTGATCTGTTGTAATTGCGTTTTTGATCCGCATTCTCGCTTCTCAATTCTCGATTCTCGTACAAATTATCGTTTTCGCTCCTCTGACTTCTCCATTCTCGCTTTTGATAAAAACACTAAATTGGTAGCTCGTCCGCAACCCAGTGTACGTGTTTATGTATATTGAACACCCGCACTCTGTTGACCAATCAGGGGGAGAACGGAGAGAGGAGAATCGAGCTCGTCATCGGAGCAACTTCTCGATTCTGCAGAATCGGGACGCTTTCCCCGTTCTCCATTCTGACGAAAACGCAAGAAAGGAGAATTCACTTCATCTGAATAGTTCAAAAAAGCGAAATAGGTGAATTCGGAGGAGAATCGCGAGGAGAAATCGGATCAAATACGCAAACTATTGCCTTACATAAGGTGCGCTTTTTGCTTTTATTTTTGCAGACAAACATGCCATTTTGCCCTTTTTTGTATCTGCCAGAAATAAACCTGAGACATTCCCTTTTCCCCTTCATTTTCTACTAAATTAAACAGAACACAAGATGATAGCATACCAGTTCTCCATTCTCCTTTCAATTTCGTAGGCAATAAGAACAGTACAGAACCGGATATAAGGAAATCTTGTTAAGTACCTTAGAGAGTGAGATAATAATTTTATAATATTCTGAATCAGTAGTACCAAGTAATCGCTGTCGACTGCATGGTGACTAGAGCCAATATTACTGTCTTCGGTGGGGTTCCTGAAGGATTTCGCTTGGGAACCTTTTCTATCCAATTTATACATTAACGACATGAACGAAGTTGCGGAAGTACACTGAGCCATCCATTATGACTGATTAGTACACTATCCAAGAACATGAACTCAACTCACCAATTAATGGATCGCCGGCTTATGCGACGTGATGTAATTATCGAACTGTCAGCTAATGATTTTACTAACTTCAAACCCCCTCACTGAAGCTCCTCTAGACATCTTTGCGGCAGAGCTCACTCTAGATCTGATCATTCACAATCAGCTAAACTCGAAAGCCAGTACAATGGGAGCTACATATATATCGCGTATGGCACGTGTCTGCCACGTCGTATTAAGTGCTTGTTAGGTCTCGTGAATTTAAGATACGCGCGTCTGTCGCCCGCTCATGGGCTTATTCGTCTGTATGGACTCGCGAGTAGTTTTTTGTCTGTACGTGTTACATTCTCCCTAATTATGTCTTTGTGGGCATCCGCCCATGTCACATGTCGGGTGACGCTGTGTATATAGCATCGCCCGGAATAGAAGTGAAATGAATGGCGCAAATTATGTTGTATGATTTTGTACTAGTGTAATTCAGTTATTAAACGTTCATGCTCAGAGAAGGACGTCTTATGGTTATTGGTCTGAGGTGGCGTATTAATCTCGCACAGTCATCCCGATTTCTTTTGTACTTCGCTGTTTTCGTCTTGTACGATTTGTGGATTAAAAATAAATTATTTTTATTATCATTACTATTCACTGGTTCTCCCCTTCTCTTCGCAACTTGACATACGATATGAGCTGCCAAATTTCCAGGAACGTTAAAAATTATGTCAGAAACAAAATATGTAATAACTACCTTTACACTTGTTTCAAATTAAAAGAGTGGAGGGGTATCTCACCTGAAATGACCGTACCCGAGCCAAGTCCTCTCTCGATACGAGGTCATAGACTTCTTTCGGCCAATCTGGTTGGGGCTTATGGTGGCAATATGTCAAGACGTTCAGGAAAGGTATGGATACGCCAAAAGGCAAATCAAGAATTTGTTCTTTGCCCCAACCACAAGAGTTCAGGTAAAGTAGCGCACTCTGCATCGAATTCTGGGTAGCGGGCTGCACGGAAAGTTCCCGGAGGACATTCTCCCTTCCAAACATCAAAGCATATGCCTAGAACGAATACTGCACTCAACAAAATCGCTACGGGAGTTGAGTGAAAGCGATTAACTGAAGACGAGGGTCTCCTTATAATCAATAGCCACTTTAACCAAAGTCGTACTTGCTTACTTTTTGCTTAGGCTACTCAGTCTAAAACAGTTCCCCGTTTCTCAAAAGCCTGTTACTACATTAGTTATGACCCTTGGGTGAGGTTCGACCTGAAACAGCCTTAGTAAAGATGCCATTGGCATCGAACCAATCACTGATTCAAGTGTAGCAAATCAAACGTGTCCAGCTTATCCTTAATATGCAAGAACGGAAAGGCTTTCTTATAATGTAATGTGTCTTTATTACGAAGTGATGACTGGGAGCATGTGCAAGATGCCCTGCTTTTCTTCTCTGGTCTCCAAATACTGATCTGATTTTTAACAAAAAAAATATTTTAAGAGCTTTAACACAAACATTCAGTAACGAAGCAAATCCAAAGGCTTGTCTGTTGAAAAAGGGGCTTTCTTTTGTTAAACGCTATGTATGTTGGGTTCCTTTACCAGAACTCGAACAGTCCATTTACAAATTCACGACTGTACAATGAAATTCTTGGGATTGGAACAGGCCCAGATTTGCAACAAGGCCAACCTAGGCCATGGCCTAGGGCGCAGCAGTCAGGAGGGCGTTTAGAACTAACAACCAATCCAAATATTTACAAATTTATCCAAAGAGAAACCTTGAAGTGCTTATAAATCAACTGTCTGAGGGGAGAGGGTCGCAAAATTATGGCTTAGGGCGTAGAAATGTGCAAATCCGGCCAAGATTCTGTGAACACTGGAATAGACTTGCAATACAAGGGGAATCAATCGTAAACGGTCTGATTGATGTGTAGCCTAATATTAAATATCATGTCTGAAGCTTACCGTGAAAATCTGTAGGCTCCGCTCATTGACTCGTTTCAGCACTGGTACAGACATCGACTCCATATTATCTCCACTAATAGTGCCTTTGAGAATCGACAAAATACTCGTCGGTTCCCTTGGGATCTTCTTCGGTTCAATATCACTCTGATTCACACCTTGCATTGTCGAGACCCTGGGAAAATCCATCCAGTAATGCTCACTATATCTCACTAACCCCAATGCACTGGCTATAGTGGCAAGAGTTTCAACAAGTTGAGGTAGATGGGGCCACTGAATCATGCTTAGCTTCATTTCTTCATACAGAAGATGGAGCGCGCAGAATACGTCCTCAACATGCCGTGAAAGAACAGCGCTCTTATCCACAATCGGTACCCGCTTCTCTTTCTCCTTCGGGACACCTAATATGCTTTCTAACCGCACCCCAGCACGAGCAAGAAGCGCTCGGCCGGTAGTTCGGGCGAAGCTACTCGACTTCAAATACTCCCAATCAAATTCGGTGGGGCCCTCAGACAGCCGAGTCCGTTTCGTCTCAACGTCCGGCGAAATCGATCCTTCACAAGTTGAGCCCGAATCAAAGGTGACACCTACACTTGCCAACAGCAGCTTTGAGAACTGGGTCCACTCATCATAAGGATTCAGATCTTTCGAACCTGGAGCGTTTCGTTTCGTGTACCACTTCGCGAGGATGTGAAGCAGGTTGTCCCAGTCGGACTTGGGCACTACTGAGTACAGGGCAGACAAACATTTCTGAACGAGCGGGTGGGTTGAGACGGGAGGGATCACTAGACGAGACATTTCACCTGGAACAATATTTCATACACATTTTACTTAATCAAAGGACACTTCGCACTATATAGTATTCCTGCTCAGATTTTCTGAAATATTTGACCACTTTAAAGCTAAGCTATGGTTAAAGAAAATTACACACTGCTTCGGCTGTTTTCAGCCTCTCTCCATGTCCCTTAGCTTCGATGACAATTTTGGAAAATGTTCGCAGCCGGCCTCCGGACGAATAAGGTCCACGAATAATCAGTGTATTGATAACAGAGGAGATAGGATACACCTGTGAAGTGAAGAATCTCGAGAACGAGAATGCATGGAATACTACTGAAGTAGAATGAACTAGATCTACGTTGCCTGGGCAACGTGAAGTGTTGCAGCAACCATTAATCGGCTTCGCCGACTAATGTGTTGCGAGAGCAATACTTTGGTTTGGTTTCTTCTCTATCGGTTAAACTGTGAAGTTGTCAACCAATCGAGGTTTTCAAAATGGTATGTTCCAAGAAGATTTTTTTTTTCGAACTGGTGACACAATCCATAATCACATGGCCCTAAGCGTTGATAAAAAAAAGTATGACTAAATTGACTTTGCAGCCATTTGAACTTTATCCTTTTCAATCGTAGACATCGTGACTGGTGAAAACTTGGAACATTATTTTATATAACCTAATTGGTATTATAAACACCGGATACAAAATAGGTACACACACTAGGAAAACTTGGAAACCCCTCATCGCCGAAGATGGTTATGGTCTAACAGCCGATTGTTACATTGTTACATACAAGCCCCTGACATGTCTCACAATTCTGTCCCGCCTTTCTTCAGTATGAACCCTACCACTGAAGTTGTCAACCCTTCGAAACTTTAACATGATCAAAGGCTTCGACTTAAAAAAAAAACAAAACAGAATATCGGAAGAAGGGACTAAATTGACTTTGCTGACAGTTGAACTTTATACTTTTCAGTCGTACATCATGACGAATAAAAACTTGGAAATTACCTTATATATAATCTAGTTGGTATGATGAAGCTAGCCGTAACTTTTCTGGATGAAAATACCATAGATGCCACTCTACTATTCATTGCGAAACTAAGTTATTGTTTAAATTATAATTTGTATCCGTTGCGTAAAGACTTAATTCTAAGTTACAGTGATAGACCATGGAGACTAATTTTCTTACTGTCAGATTTATAGAGATCAAATAAAATGTGCACTAATTTGCACATGTTTTAGCCCATCATGAACCCCTTCTAGCAACCAATTCTTACTTACAAGTCCCTCTCCCTGTGATAGACATGGTACCAAACTGTTCTTACGATCAAATACACCAGAATCAAAATAATAGGAAAAAAGAACACTCCACTAACAAGACCAAAGGTTTCGATGGGATCCCAAAAGTTCAAATTTGATCCAGATCAAGTACACCAGAATCAAAATAACAGGAAAAAATGAACACTCTACTAACAAGACCAAAGGTTTCGATGGGATCCCAAAAGTCCAAATTTGATCCAGACAATTGGGTCTTGTCTTCACCGGATCCAGTCCTCGCCGACTCCTTGAACACTTTTGCTATTAAAATTTAGAAACAGATTAAAGCCAAATAGCTAATCATATGAGAAATCCAAGTTCAGATATGGATTCAACATGTGTGTTTACCCCTTTAAGTCGTATCTATTTTGACGAAGCAGATCGCAACTTCCTGCCTTACTTCTGCCAATTTTCCGATTTCTGCGGAATTCCGGAGCTACTTGTCCGGCGAAAAAATAAAGCTCAAAAACGAATTCAGCATGTCTCCTTACCCCTACATCCAACCTCTAATCAACTTCAGATTAAACTTTTACTTTTTCCGGCGTACAAATTTTCCGGTTTCAGCCGGATTCCGAGCGATCTATATGTCCGGGCGATCTATACATTACTCACCCGCAAATCGAACATCTTATCAAATTTAAATAAAACTTTTACTTTAAACAAATTTTCCGGTTTTGGCCGGATTCTGGCCGAACTAATTGTCCGGCAAGAAAATAATTTTCGTATTCGGACTCAAAACGTTTCCTTTTCTTTAAATAGAACCTCCAATCAACTTCATATTAAACTTTTACTTTTCACAAATTTTTCGGTTTTCGCCAGATTCCGGGTGAGCTATTTATCCGGCGAGAAACAAAATTTCATATTCGGATTCAGCATGTCTCCTTACCCCTAGTTCGACTATTTCATTAGCTTTTAAAAAAAAAATTTTGTTCCCCTTAATTTCACCCCCCCCCCCCCCCTCCCCTAAATATAGAGCTACATAGCCCATCTTCGAACTTGACCAGTACTTTGACCTCAAGAGTCCTCATGCCAAGTTTGATCAAAATATCTCAACCCCTTCGAGAGACGGACGGACGGACGGACAGACGGACAACTTTTGCGATGTCATAGGTATCCCTCCACTTATGTTTTGGGATCCCAAAAACGGATGACACACACTTTGTTCAATTGCCGTTGAAAAAAAAAATTATATCTGTATTAGTTCAAAAGTCGACTTTTTTGCCGCAGGCCAACTTTCTAATATCACACTTAGAAAGGAGCAAAGGATAGCTCTTATTTCTTTAGCAATATGACAGAACTTTTTAAAGTTTAAGAGGAACATCTCTTGCCATTTCTCTTCCTCAATCCCAATGGCAAAAAATGGAATGATAAACTCTTCCGAAATCACGAACAGAAATGGGTAGAACAATAGATGGCAGCACTTTCGGACCCATGGGAAAATGCCACTTCTATGTTATTGTAATTTTTGTTATTTATCACTCGAAAAAGATATATTGGGTGTGGGGCCGAGGAACTGCTGCACATATTTAACATGCATAGATATTGGTCGATTTTCAATCTGAAACTAGTGTCTGCCAGCTAGCCTGCTAGGACGGGCTTTCCACTCGAAAGCAGAAACATGGTTTGATGAAACATGAAAAGATAGCTTGGCTGCACAACTTCAGGTAGTGCTCACACAGGTTATTTAATTCCACTTCGCTTTACACACTATAAACTCTGGTTCGACGACAAGCAAAAACCATCCGTTTTGGCCCCAGGCAAGAGTTCTACGGAGCTTTCCACAATTTAACGTCATATTCATCAATCCGGCCTGAGGTCCACACTTCCCGCAAAAACCGCAGGGGTTAGACCCTTGCCACTTTCTAGCAATGAGCTGAAATCGGGGTACTACGAAAAAAAAACACACGACAAAACCGAAGTGTTGCTCTCGCAGCACAAACCTACTATCATAAGTACAACGTGTATTTAACAATAGCCTAGAATTAGAATAGTACAAAGGTCAAATACTGCAGATTTTCAGAAAACAGCCAACATTAGTGGACATTTATATGTTTTAGTACTTTCGTCTTTTACTACAGCAGAGGTATGCTTATTTTAACAATTCTCAAAATGATTCACTAACTTTGTTTTGATTCTTGCTTGTATGAATGAATGAATGAATGAAGGAAGGATTTATGACGCACTGCCGAAGGTCGTAAGTGCAGTAGAAAAGGACAAAGAAATATAAAATAATCGCAAAACACTCAAAAAATATTTTCCATAAAGGTTCACTAATTTAGAATCACATTGATGGGATCGTGGACAGGTAAGTTTCCAATCCGAGAACACAAATTAGAGGAGAGGGCTCTACGCGTCAACGATGGGCCGGAAATTAACAAACGGCGGATCAGGTAGCTGTTCCGCGTGCGCCGTGGTAGGTACAGAAGAAATCTCAGATATCT
>JAKZAP010000010.1:9678585-9695124 GCA_023053575.1 Branchinecta lynchi
TTCGTTGTTTCGCTCAATATCACGACTAAGATTACCCCTCAGATGGATTAAAGCTCCAAACGTCTTATGGATTTTTAGTTCAATATTTCTAACTACAATTAATTGAAAATTACGTTTCACTGAACAGTAGGGAATTCCAAGGTAACTCACAACATCAAGGGGTTGGAAAAGGTTCCCACCACCACAGTTTAAGGACAAAATTCCATGCGGATCATTAATAACAAAATATTGGCACTTAGAAGGACTAACACATAGGCCTTTTTTCCTTAGTTCTGCCACCAAAATACTAAAATTTACGATTAGCTGATCTTTACAACGAGCCATAAGAATTATATCATCAGCTTAAGCTATATATGTACTATCAACAGCCAGGTGTATTAGAAATGTTTTTAAAAGCCGGAAACATTCACCCAAGACAAAGATTGGAAATAAAAGGTGAAAGAACCCCACCCTGCCTCACCCCCTTATTTACAAAAATTCTTGTCACAGATAACACGGATCTAAAAACTACTCGGACACTCAAACCAGAATACCAAGCCTTAAAAACTCTTACCAATGCAAAAGGTGATAACTGCGTAAATGGGGTACTCAACCCCTCAATACGGGGCCCGGCCCCCTAAGTACTGATGATTTGAGTGAACTCGAGGATTTGTTCCATTATTTTATTTTACTTTTAACAAATCCCCGTCCTAGGCTATCGCAAAGACTTGGTATTAATGAAACGTTAGGTGTTCTAGACATTTCGTGTGATTTGTGCCTTTATAGTAACCTAATTACTAAAATGGGCAGTGTCATTTCAGGGATGGACAGTCACCAGTTGAACCAGACCTTGATGGAAGCAAAGGTGATGTCTGGTTTCTACCAGGCATCTCGAAAAGAGAGAAGATGGTCTTGCTGCCCAGAATTCTTCGAGCGGTCATCTAAGTCATGGTGGGATCCCAAGTTCGATTCTGAAATCCTTGAAGGCCAGTTTACGCGTAGCACTTTCCCACAAGTACGCCTTAGGTTCCAGTACGCCCTGTTATATATATTTCTTGCCTCCTTAACCTGGTGTCTGTACTTCGCCATTGCTGCTACATCATTCTGGCCAGCATATGTTGTAGTAAGCTTGCTGCTGCTCTTCACTGTTATGGCAGTGTTGATGGTGACCATCACATCATACTATGAACATCATTTCTTTGCTGTGTCACTGTTTGTCTCAGTATTGATCAGCATTGTAACTCTCAGTGTTCACATGAGCTATTACTTTGTCAGTGATACTTCCCACCCTGATATGTCAGAAGTAGGACAGTTCGTCCTGTGTATTGAAACTGTTTTGCTGGTATATACGGTTGTTCCCCTGCCATTGTACCTGTGTGTATCCATTGGGATCTGCTATTCAGTGCTGTTTGAATTGCTAACGTTGTGGCTAAATCCAAGTAAGGAGGATCTGACATTGATTGTGAGAATCTTAGTACATATGTGTGTACATACTATAGGTGGTCATATCTTGGTGATGACACAAGTAAGAATGCGAGGAACATTCATGAAAGTCGGACAGCTTTTGATGGTTAGAAGGGAGTTAGAACTTGAAAAGCAAATCAAGGAGAAGATGATTCACTCCATCATGCCCCCGAAAGTTGCAGATTGGCTGATGAAAGAAGGACATGAGTGTGAAGAAGTGGAACATGTTATCAAAACTCATGGAAGATCTGGACATAGGTCATCTAATGATATGAAGGCAATATTTAGGCCATTTAATATGAACAAAGTGGATAATGTGAGCATCTTGTTTGCTGACATAGTGGGATTTACGAGTATGAGCTCAAACAAAACAGCTGATCATGTTGTTGGCCTACTGAATGACCTCTTTGGGAGGTTTGATCACCTGTGTGTACAGAATGAATGTGAAAAGATTGCATTACTTGGCGATTGTTATTATTGTGTTTCGGGTTGCCCTGAACCGAAAGAAGATCATGCACATTCCTGTGTGGAAACTGGACTGGGAATGATTCAGGTAACGTGTACATCTGTGAGATAATTTATCATGTCTCTGCAGTAGGTATGTTGGGGGGGATCGGTATGGCGGACGAAGGCGTCAAGACTGTTAGTAAACATCTCTAGCCTATAGGCTCAAGTTATAAATTATTTAAAAAAAGAAGATCGTGCACATTCCTGTGTGGAAACTGGACTTGAAAAACTTTTCTTTGAGCTTATCGAAAAAAAAAAGTAGGCTACGTCTGTGAAAGAACTCATTATATCTCTGCCGTAGGTATATTGGGGGGATGGGTATGGCGGACAAAGGCGTCAAAAGTGTGGGTAAGAACCTGCTGTTTCGTCTAGCCTGTGGGCTCGAGTCGTAAATTATTTTAAAAAGAAATCCTAGACTTGAATACTATACATCGTATTTATATCCTTTTTATGAACCGAACGTACATTGCGTTATGAAAACAAGAACTCAAAGTGTGTAAACTATTTTGCTCTTTATTTTTCATTCCTTCTAGGCTGTAAAGCAGTTCGATAAGGATCGAAATGAGACCATCAACATGCGAGTTGGCGTCCACACTGGAACTGTGCTGTGCGGAATCGTTGGAACAAAGAGGTTCAAGTTTGATGTCTGGTCAAATGATGTCACTTTAGCCAACCAGATGGAATCCACTGGAAAACCAGGGCGTGTCCACATCACTGAAAAGACCCTTTACTTTCTGTCAGGGGACTATTTGTTCAGCCAGGAGATATGCATCATGGTAAGTAAAGGCTCACTTTTATCCGCTCTGGAGGTTCGGTCGGGGGAGAGAGGCTTGAGAGCTGTTGTCCCTGTAAAGCTCCAGTGGGGGAGGGGTACACCTGTAGATGGCAAAAAAACTTCTTTAAAAAAAAAAAAAAATTGACAATAGCTTCGGAAGGGCTTCGGACCTGCACAAACCTTCTGGCGAAGTTATGCCGTTTGTTATGTTTTGAAAAGTTTCCGAGACTGTTTGATTGTGGTTAGTACTGTAGCTCGTTGGTTTAAGAGTAGGTGCGTTCGTTGCACTCCGGGCTGTCTCTGGTGTTTTGTCACCAGTGTCCAGTTTTTCTCCTATAACGCGTTTTTGGGTTGCCCAGGGAGTTGACGAAACCCTCCTAACTCCTCGGTAAAGCCACGCTTCCCAGCAGTTTCTGCTTAGTCCGCACCGGTGATGTAAAACCGGACACCGGTTAGTTCAAAAACAGGTTATAAGACTGGGGAGTAGCCACCGGTGGATGCAAAAACGGCTTATAAGAAAGCCGGAGACCACCGGTGAGAACTCCCGTGACAAAGAATGCATCTAGTATTCCTGCCAATTACAGTAGAGGTTTGATGCCTTGGACGGTTATTTGGCCGTAATTTTACTTTAAAAGCCGAAAACGCATAAACTCAGATGTTCTTAGAAACTACTTTGAGGCTCCAGTAGTCGACCTTTACAGGAGAAGTGGACGAAAACGGCAGCGTTTGAGGTTAACTAACTTACAAAGAAGCGTACCTCTGACTGCTTGTGGTCGAAATTTCCTTGTACCGTCAATGCTTCGTGTTGCCTGTTGGAGGAGCACTAAGATACAGTAGAGATATTTACTTCGGACCTTACCTGACTTCGAATTTAGCCGAAAAATGTGCCTAGCAAATATTTATATACAGTAGTGAGCGTAGACAATAATTTGAGTAAAATAAAGTCAGATTCAAAGAGAGCCCTGAGAAATATCTACTGTCATGGCAGAGTGCCTTACATCCTCCTACTCGGGAAGAACTCATAACTAAGTCCAAAACACGCCAGTGAATCTCGGGAAGAACAAGAAACGTCGTCCAAACGATGACTCGTTGGGACAGTTGTGGTAGCACTTCCGCCTCTCCCGCTAGGTTTATGGCACCGGCACGCAGAGTTAGTCATCAAAAGTATTCTGCCTGTCAACCTTAGCATCCCTACATGTTGCTCGTTGTTCGGAAAGAATTTATGTTCTCACCCACGTTTTCAGCCCATCCCCATAGATAGATAGATAGATACTTTAATTTCAGCCGTTAGGCCATACACAAAATCATACATTTTTAAACACTTCGAGAGAGCGATTATATAAACTCACATGTAAAACGATTTAAACTCCCACTACCAATAACTATTTACATCTCTTTAACGCTTTTTTGACAAAACCTGTAACTGCCATTATCGCTGACCGTGAAGATGACTTTAGGATACCAGGATGCCCACCAAATCTCGATTATCTCAAGTTCACGCAGAAAAAGTTCCAGTTCCTAACCCCAGGAACTGAGCGTGATAGAGAGAGCCTTATCCCGTGGCATAAATCCTGGATAAATGACGAATTTTAGTTTTTTTTTTCTTACCTTTTTTGCATTATTTTGACGAGTCATTTCCTGACCATCGCCTTGTAATGTTATTTACAATGCACCTGGCAGAAACAAAGCTAATCAGGCGATTTTGTCGGAGTTAATAACAACCCTAGGATTTTGTCCGCTGCACAAAGCCCTTGCAAAATCGTGAGCACAACTGGAATTTGTTTTATTCTGAACAAAATGGAAACATTACATAAAAAATAAAAATGTATTGCATAGCTCCGGTGATGGCCGGCCACTCCGATGAAGTGCTTCACCAGAAGTATTAGTGTCACTGGGTCACCCCAGCTGTCACCAGCGAACACCCTTAATTGGTTGACACACAATTTGAGTCATCGCTCGAATCAAAAAACATTTTGTTTGAGTTCGGAAGTCAAATGTTGATACTTTCTGACAAAGTTCGCTTTGTCAGAAAGTATCGTACATCCTAAGATGATAGCCATACCACAGGCTGTGATTTTGTGTTAATCTTTTGCAACGTTTTTGCCGAATTGTTGCAACAGTATTTCAGTACTTTCGTAACCGTTCTAAGTATCCCATTAGAAGAAGAAAAAGGATTTAGAAAGATATAAAGAAATATTCATAAATAATCAGATTAATAGTGTGATTTCATGTTTATGCTAAAGAAAGCTGAAACACTTGGCTCTTACACTACCAGGAGTTTTATAACAGACAACACAAGAATGTGCGGTTTTAACAGTCAATATGCAACGGGCAACACTTGGAATGTTGTCTGTTGTCGCGACAAACACTATGCATGAAATGTTATGCACAACAAGTATTGCCAGAAAGAACAAAAAAAACGCCAAAAAAGCATCTGCATAACATTACAAGCATTGTCTGCTGCGTGTTGTCTGTTGCGCGCATCCTTGTGTTGTCTGTTATGAAACTTCTGCCAGTGTACATTTAGTTCTTAATTTTATCATTCCCATTTGGCTGTTTTAAAGCAAAGGCAATGGACCAAAATGTTCAACGAAGTATATCAGTACACTAAGTTACAACACAGACAACAGAAGGATGCGCGGTTTCAACAGACAGTGCGTAACAGACAACTCTTGGGATGTTATCTGTTGTGTTGGAAAACGTTTTACGTGAAATGTTATGCATAAGAAGCATTGCCAGGATGAGCCAAAAATCGCCAAAAAACGCCAAAAAAGCATCTACTGCCTTTTTTGTTTGTCGTCATGATGTCTGAAAATTCAGCTGATGCTTTTTCGCGATTTTTTTGCTCTTCCTGATGGCAACGCTTGTTATGCATGACATTTTCAAACACAACCGACGACATCCAAAGGGTTGTGTGTTAAGCATTGTCTGTTGAAACCGCGCATCCTTCTGTTGTCTGTTATAGGCGTATTCTCGCCGTTCCCTGAGGACTCCTCGGGGAATCGAAGGGAACAGCGAGAACAGAGGGAGTCACTCCACGCGGACTCCGCGTTCGAAACAAAAAAATATGCAGTTGACGAAATTAGTCTGGATCCACTTTAGTTTTGGTTTTGTTTGTTCTGATTCTTTTAATTAATTTTACATTGCACCAACACCAGCAAAAATTGATTCCCCTTCGAATCTGAAATGGAGTCCTTTTTTATGATGATGATGATAATCGGAGCATTCCCCGTCCGCGGGGACTCGCGAGAATACGGGGAGTGAGTCCCCGGGACAAACAAAAACGCGGGGACTCCTCAAGTGGAGTCCTCGGGGAACGGCGAGAATAGGCCTTATGAAACTTCTGACAGTGTAGAGTTTTCCATTTTACCAAGATTTCCCAACTCTTGAAAACCATATCCGAACTCGAGAAAACAACAAAATACATCAGCAATTCAGAAACCCAGTTTGCTCTCGGAGAATAGTTGCGTTTTTGATTGCCGTTCCTAATCTTGGTTCTTCTTATTTCTCGTTTTCGATCACCTTCCGAGTTCGCAGTTTGTTAATTGTCGTTCTTGCTGAAACGGAGACCGTGTAAGTTCTCGGTTCTACAACACCTGCGAGTGAAACGGCGAACTGTGATGCAGACGCAGTTCCCGGCCCGAGTTCGCCTGTCATGAATAAATTAACCCACAAAAATTGAAAGTCCTGGAAAGTGTGTTTGGAAATGAATGATTACAACTTGTATATTTCAACTACAAGAATTGCCTTTTCACTGTCAAATGTAACTACCCTTTGCTGACTTATTTAGACGATTTTATGAATGATTTGTCGGGATACTTTTCCGTTTTTATTCACCTGGGTAATGAAACGGTGAAGGCGTCAGGCGAACTGAGTGTAGAAACAGAAATTAAGCGTCAACGGCGAACTCACAGGGGAACTTACACAGGCGATCAAAAACGCAACTAATATTGTAGACTGCGCAGAAAGTCTTAGATACTGAGCTTCTCCATTATTTTTCTCTTTTAGGACTGAAAACCTATTTCATCCTTGGGCGGCGGACTGATATCCGCAGCGTCGATATGAGCGCCGACATTGATCCATTCTTACCTCCTTCTCCCCTTCGGAAAATGCCATCGCAGCCCCTGTAGGACAAAAGCGGCCAGTGAATCCAGGCAGCAGTAAGAAATGCTCCTCACTTCCAAGCATCCTTGACAACTATACCAGTGATCCCTTGACCTTTGAGGAGGTTAAGCAAGCTGTGAGAGAACAAGGGAGGGAGATCAAGGAGAAAAGCAGGAGAAGAAAAGAAAATGTAAAAAATCTCGTGATCCGGAGGCAGCCAAAGCTGGTGAAGACGAGGTGACGAAAAACAAAGGGATGGTAAGTTGCCTTCCCTGTACTTTGCGTCCAGACTACCCTCTTTAAAGTTTCAACTTATGCTTTGCTTCAACAATCTACAGGATGCCCATCTTGTCTTTATTCCACCTGTTTTGTAACGGCTGGAATCATTTTTTTTAGAACTAAGAACTGGGAATTTAGAGCGTGTTCTATCCTACTTACCGTAGTTACTACACAAATTCTGGCTTTTGCCGTCAAGGCTGGAACGATTTTTTCTATTTTCCAGTAGAATACCATGCCACGGAGAATCCGACAAATAGTTACTATTAGTTACTATTTCGAGAAGGTTGGAACGGTCAGCGTAGTAACTTTTGGTGAGGTTGGAACGGAAATAGTAACTAATAGTTACTATTGTTAGAAGGATGGAACACGCTCTTAGTGCTGGGGCGGTTCCAGTGGTAGTGTTGTTAGTTATTTAAGGATTGAATTCGCTCTTTAGAGGATATGGAACATTGGGAACTTCTGATTTCCTCCTTTCAAAATGGTTCTTGACTGCATTAAAATTGATCAGAATAATTAAAAAGATACACCCCTTCTGATGGAGTTTACAAACAGAGATTTGGTTATGCTAGGTATCAATACCGGATTTTCCGCACAATCTGCATCAGACGGCTTTGAAGAAGCGATCGAATGATTTTGGAAGAAAAAAGGGTGTCTGTACTCAGGTCTCTGTCCAGTAATTAATTTGGGGGAGGGGGGGGGGGGGCCTGCGTGTCGGACCAGAAAGTACAAAAACGACAGATCAGAGATTAAAGCCTATGAACTAGAATATAATATATTACCAAAAAAGCCCGTGGGCCATTGCGACACAATTTTCACAAACAAACAAACTAACTTATAGAACTAACAAACTCTTATTCTAAAAATCTCGTTCCATGCGCCCAGTGCCGGCTTAACCCTTAGGCCGGTTAGGCCTGTGCTGGCGGGCTAGGAGAAACGAGAGGCCATGTGGCCGGTGAAAATTGTTGAGAAATCAGGCTACGGTTGCTACCGTCATTTAGGTTGCCGAAATTATGCTCAGGTGTGACCAGTGTGGCTCAACCAAGAATGGGTATGTTCTAATATGCTGGCGTTTGTACGTTTTTGACTCATGAAAAGGGTCCAAAAACCCATGGATGGCCTACGTTCCACCAAAAGTAAAATACGGCACTGTATGCGCCGTCGCAAGCCTCAAGTAACGTCCAAGTTTTTTCACAGTAACTAAACGTTCATCCTTCATCATCCTTACCTTCCATTCTTCATTACATACTCTCTCACCAAATACCTCCTTTCTCCATTCATTCAATTCCACAAAATCACGCATCAAATGAACTACGGTTTCATCCTCATGACCGCACATAGGACACAAGTAAGGACTAATTCTCTCTTTTACATTACCAATAGTTGCGTTTTTGCTGATACCATGGTATCTGTTACCACGGTAACTGGATCTGCAATTAGTCGTTTTTGCAGTTATCGTGGTATCTGATACACGGTGCTCTGCAAAAACGACTATTACCAAAATTGCACTTTTCGAAGTCATCCCAAAAGAAAAACAGATATCCAGTTACATCACTAAGTGCTAAACTTCTTTTTCACCAATCTGTCGAAATTTGATGAAAGTGAGATGACTTTTCAGATACCGCGACCAGTTACCACGGTCGGACCGTAGTATCTGAATATCTGATACCACGATAACTGGCCAGATACCAGGATAACTGCAAAAAGGCCTTTTGACCGTGGTGTCAGATACCACGATAACTGCAAAAACGACTTTAGACCGTGGTAACAGATACCATGGTATCAGCAAAAACGCAACTAATATATTTTCTCCTTGCCTCAAGTAGTAAACTATCAGCCCTCATCTGAATAATACACTTAATTTCCTCCTTACTTAATCCTGCTTTTAACATAATTCCTTAAGCCCAAGTCGCTTTGACCGCCTTAAAAAACGCAGGGACACTGGAATGCCCTTCTGAAATTGCCAAGCTTGGATCTCTTGGTGTTTTAACATGGTACACTGCCATAAGTTTCATAACTGATAACACAAGGATGCGCGGTTTCAACAAATAATGCGTAACAGATAGCACTTCGGATTTTGTCTGTTGTGTTTCAGAATGTTATGCATAATAAGCGTTAACATCAGCAAGAGCCGAAAAACCGCCAAAAGCATCTGGTGAATTTTCCTACATCATGACGATAAAGAATAAAGTGAGTAGATGCTTTTTTGACTGTTTTTTGGCTCTTCGTAGCAAAGCTTGTTATGCTTAACATTTTCAAACACAACAGATAACATCCCAATTGTTATCTGTTACACATTGTCTGTTGAAACCGCGCATCCTTGTGTTATCTGTTATGAAACTTCTGACAGTGTACTCACCATTTTTCCTATTTCTCCAACCTCTATATCTTATCCCTAGATAATAAACGACTATTTGTGTATGTTTCGGGGGGGGGGGGGGCGAACCCCCTACCCCCGTGCGTACGGCCCTGACTGTACTATAAGCTGACTTTAGCCCGAACTGTTTTTCCTAAAAGTCTCGTTTACTCGATTAGGGTGAGAACGAGCTAGAAGAAGAGCACGCTGGTGCTTCGTTGTTAGCAAGCGAAAAACCCGTCGTGACAGTAAATTCTTCGTGGTCGACCATAAACAGTCGGAAGGACTCGGGAATCAGAAGTAGCAACAGCAGGCATTCATCTGTCCTTGCCAACGTAAGTATTTTGATGCTTTTTTATTTTCCCTTGCATAATTTGACGACCTGCCATCTTCACCAATAGTGTCTTCACTACCTCTCAGAATTAGATTATGCCCTGCCACACCATTTGTTTTAAGTATGGTCGTAAGCCTACCAGGAGCGTAAGTAAGGGCAATATTATTTCCCGGCACTTTTTTGTAGGTCTTATCTAGCAAATAGAATACTTCCGAAGTGATCCGCCAGAACAGTTTCAGCCCAAATAGCCTCTGTCATGCAGAAAGCCCCGACAAAAGCATACAGACGTTCTTTTTCGCACGTTTTCGTACAAAATCCTTTTCTAGCTATCGTGTTCTGATACGAAATCCAACTTGTCGGCACAAATAAATAGAATTAATATTGCGCTAAGGATGAAATTTTTTTCAACTTTCTGATCAGACCGATAGAAAAAAGTCTGAGGAAATTTGGCAGCATACTTTTGCCCAAAATAAGCATTTGTCTGGCGTTAAGCACCGACAATACTATACCGACATTACGGTCTAAAAAAAAAAAAAAAAATTACTAGCCTGACACAACCCTGTTCTGTCAACTCTTGTTTCAGTCAAAATATTCTGATTCGAAACTAGTCGGTAACATGATGTGTCCTATCACATCGTACCACAAATTCCAACAACGACAATAAACGGATAGGAATACTAATTATGAAATCCGTCGGCACAGTTTTGTCTAAAAATAGGTCCTTGTCCGGAGGCGAAGCGCCCGAAAAAAACACATCCACATTTATTTTTTTTGTCAAGCGTTTTTACTACAAGAGCTACCTACGAGCTCATGAGGCACTTGTTGCGAGTAGGCGGTACAAGAAAGTAGATGAGATGAGAACGTCGCAAATACACCCGCTATACAAAAATATGTGGCTCTTACCTAGCTCTAGGATATGTAGTTTTCACTCAAGTCTGAGCATTTCCGTCATCGCCTCTGGATCATCTGGAGTAAATGCCTGTTCTAACTTCCAAATTTCAGCCCAACAAGGCTACTTGTTGGGTCCCTAGACATGCTACACGATCTCCGGTACCTCCCTCCTACTCCCCTACCGCGGCCGAATCTGGTCCGGACTCAAGAATGGATCATCTGAAGCATCTTCTTATCACCTATTAATTTTCACTCGAATCTGAGCATTTTTTGGAAAATTCCCCCCATCGTGGTTGGATCCGGTTCGGACCCTAAAATATGTCAGTTAGGGTAGGGGTTCCCAAACTTTTCCATACAGCGTACCCTAATCACGGTTCAAAAGGGTTGCGCACCCCCCTTTTGAAAAGTCATTGGTTTACTATTTTTTATTGAGATCAGAACGTCAAAAATGCATCGTCAATTGTGCTTAAGCTGTCAGCTTCATTGTCGCCCGCAAACTTGTCAAGGGTAGGAAATACGCTTACGTTGTTTCTCTGAACCTTTTAAGCTAAAACTCTTATTTCTTGATGAAAGAAGACATTTTTAAATTCAGGGACAGTTCGTCCGTCGGGAAAACTTGCATGGAAAGATTCGATTTGTTCAGTTTTTCACAGACATTCGCAAGATAGGCTAATCTGCAGACCCATTCCTTGTGCCTAAAATCCTTTTAGTCCCGAAGAAACCAGTGAGCTTGAATTTTTTCATTGAGACAAACAGCGAACGTCTGTGTGACGAGGTAAACCTTGACTTTCCGAACCCATTTCTTGGAGTTCAGTGGTCGGGCTTTGTGATCACGTTTACAGCCTCGTTTAGGGTCTCGTGCAAACGTTTGTTCATCCTTTTTCGATACAAGAGCTTGCCTGTAAATGATGCACTGCAACCACTTCACATTGGAATTTCCATTCTGATCTAGGACATGACCCTTTATTTTTCCCTGATATGGCGGCAGAAACGATACCTTGCGGACACGGAAAAAATGTCAGCGGAAGATTGAGTTCTATCCGGTATCTGATCTTGAGGACAACATTGAAACAGAATCGGAAGACTGGAAAACGAGTGAGGCGAGATTTGAAGCTGCAGACTAAATTGACTTTGGGACCTGCGCGTACCCCTTGGGGTACGCGTACCACCGTTTGGAAACCGCTGATCTAGGGCATACGCTCCCCGGGGGAGCTAGAATGTAGAGAAAGCGTATGCCCTAGATCAGCGGTTCCCAACCGGCGGTACGCGTATCCAAAGGGGTACGCGAAGGTCCCAAAGTCAATTTAGTCTGCAGCTTTAAATCTCGCCTCACTCGCGTACTCTGATTCAGATCCAACTTGTCATATATAAACTAATAAGAGTACTTCTGAGGAAATCCCTTGGCACAGTTTTGCGGATTTCAAAAGTTTCATCTGTTTTCAGTTGAAGTCGTGTCATTTATGTAGATTGATGGTTAAGATGTTAGGGTTTGCGTCCGATAAAAAAAAAAAATCTACGGGAAATCGTTCCATTTTTGCGAGGATAAAGGCAAAGCTAGAAAATTTCGCCTGCGGGGCATATTAGTCGAAAAAACGGTACGAAGTGCTGTTAATTCATGTCAAGTGTGCCAGACATTTTCGTCTTCGACGCCTTCCTTGTTATTCTATATTTTGTGTGATTGCGCGTCATTTACCTTGGTTGACGTGTGAGATTTAGAGTTTGCGCTGGATAAAAAAAAAAAAAATATCCAGCGGGAAGTAGTTGAACTTCAGGAGAAAAAAAAAGACAAATTTAGCCTGCGGCGCTAAGGTTAATATTGGTCTACAAAAACTTGCCTGCAGTGTTTACTTATATTACTCTTCTCTGCATCTAGTGAACATTGACATGATAGGTGTCATGATTAGTTTTGCCAGGCACTAGTTAGTCAACTACCCACCCCAGCGACTTCGTTGTTCCTACAAAAGTTCAAGGCAGACAATTATCATAATTTATTAAGGAGGTGTATATACGGTACTTTAGGGGACTTGGAAACTACAAAATCGGGCTGTCACGCCAGAGTTCATCATCTCTTTTCACTATGATACCACCGACACACTCACAAACTTGTCGGCACATTTTCGGTTGTCCCCCTTCCCCCAACAAAAAAAAAACTAGTACGGTAGTTACGCCCCTGAAGCTTTCAATTCAGTTCAATTCAGTTTTATTTTCAAAACCGATACAACGGTCAAGCCGATTTGGTGGTTCTCGTCCATATTAACACTAATTATATACAAAAGATAGTTCTACACTAGTTTGGATATAACATAGCCTTGTCAAACATAACACAAAATATTGAAATCTATATACAATTAATGATGCGAGTTAAAAAGGTTGACGAAAGCGGGAACAAAACTTCTTAGGAAACGAGTCGTTGTATGTTTAATTGGCTGCGATTTGGGTATTGGCTGGGCTACCACTCTCTCAGGCCTTACTCTTGCCGCTGAAAAATCTGGGGGGAGGCTATCACGTAGTGCTGGTGGATTCAAGATTTTAGTTCCAAACACTAACGAAAGTTTTTCACGGCGTTTCAACAGGGTTTCTAAATTATAACTATTAAGGAGGTGTATATACGGTACTTTAGGGGACTTGGAAACTACAAGGAGGGCTCTAAACTCTATCCTGTCAAGCAAATCAGACTGTTCACGAGTAATTCCGAAGTGCCTCACACGGCAATAGTATTCCAGAAGTGGGCGTATGAAAGAAAGATAAACTCTTAGGAGATGCTTAGGTGGGACTCCATAACGGGATAATACTTTGAGGGAACGGAGGGACATGTTACCTCCCCTAGCATAACTTCAACCTGTCTATCCCACTTCAGATCCGCCGTTATGAGAACTCCCAAGAGTTTAAGTTCCTTAACATGCTGAGAGTGAGGAATTGGCGGGAAAAAAACAGGGTTACATTTTAAAAAGGACATTGTTAGAACCACTGATTTCAAAATGTTAACAACCATTTGCTCAGCAGCGGCTTCAACACAAATATTATCTAACAATAATTGGGCACTGCTTGTTATATCACTACGACATATCTCTAAAATGGACAAGTCGTCTACGTACTTCCATCTGTGTTGGAAAGTTACGGCAAGCTCGTTGATCATCACAAGGAAAAGCAAAGGGCCAAGAAGAGTGCCGTGTGGTACACCGCAGAAAAGGGGAGGCTATCCCAATAAGTTGACTTATATTTAGTAAGTTGAGTCCGATCTGATAGGAAATTCGCAATAATTCGTACAAGGAAAACTTAAATTTTATATTTATTTGATAGTTTCTCGACGAAATTGCTATGGCTAATCAAATCGAAAGCCTTTTTAAGTCAATTGCAATTAGATAAATCAATTGCCAGGTGTGTCTAAATTTTTTAAAATTTTATCAAGTAAACTAACTAAGTAATGAGCCGTTGAAGTCTTTGGCAGATTACCAAACTGCTTTGGATCCACGTGCTTCAAAATTTTGTCCTTCAACCACGATGAAAGGAACTGCTCATAAGTTTTACTAAAAAGGGGTCATTGTAATGGACAAACACCGGTGAAATCATTGGGTGAGTGTAACAAACCCATTTTTCCTCCCAGAAGGATATTGCCCATTTTTTACGATTTTATTGTAAATATTACAGAGAGGGCCACTTATTTCATCAGGGAAAGCTTTAAGGAGATCCACTGGGATATCAAAACGGGTTGTACTTGCCCTCTTGAGCTTCTTTAACTTCATTAACTTTCGGATGCCACACTCACCCACGCGATTGCTTATCATTTCGTGGAGAGAGAGAGAGCAGTTAGCAGGACTGTACGTTTTTCAGGCGTCGTAACTCGTTGTTTCGGCAAAATGGGAGAGTGTTGCCTCGTCAGAAGAAGAGTGACGTACTGTCGTACTCTAAGACGTTGGGTATAGCCGAACCCCACAGAGGCGAATTTAGCAGGATTATTAAAATGAAAATCGACTTACACTGCCTTTTCCTAGCTGATATTTTCAGAAATTGCATTGGTTACAAAATCGTGTCCCGTCTAGGGGTTGCGATTTTGCCGGATTCGCGAAATTGTGGCCCAACGTAATCTCGCCTGTCCTATTTCGATTTCCTCCTGCTTTTCTTCTATGGTGCTGGCTAATATGGGGCAGGCATTGAGGGGTAAAGCTTCAGAGAAGCTCCAGATCAGTAAACCGGTAAATGGTTTATGCTAGGGATATACAGAAAATATGACGCTGATTTTACAGTTTGAACTTCCTAGACTCATTTTTGACATTTCTTTCTAGATTTTATTAAGAACCGGGAGCGAAAACGGAGATGCTGGTCCGAATCGTGTCAGTGACTACTGGAGTTCGAAGACGTCAATTGACGAAGACGTCGAGAACGAATCCTGTTCTCTTCAACCTCAGATTGTCATCGTTCCCATCCAAGAAAGCATCAATCGCTTCCACCACCTACGAAAGCAGTCCGACCTCCAATTGATAAAATGTGTTCAGGAAGATGAATCTCATCGGTCATACTTTTTACGGCCGCCCCTCTCCCAAGTAAGTTGTATTTGCTTTTGATATACCCTTCACTTTTCGGTTTGGTCTGTCGGTCCACTTTTCTCGAGTTTGGGTACTTCCAGAAGTGCCAGGACGATGCAACTTGGCAGTCATATCAGGGATCCGACCAAACTAACTTGAAAATAGTCACTTCCCCGATTCGACCACCGTGGGGGAAGTGGAGGGATGACGAATCCGGAATGTCAAGGCATGCACTACTTTCGAACGAGTGATCGGGTCTTAATGAAACTTTATATTTGCAAAGACCTCGTGCCTCGGATGTCCCATTGCAAGTCAGGACCAGATAAGATGAATCTAGGGGGTAGTGGGAGGAGGCAACTGGAAATCGTGTGACACGCTTAGAGTGGAAAAATCGGGATGAAACTTGGTGGGAAAACAAATACAAGCCGTAGATACATCAGTGCTAGAACCGGACTGGATTCGGGTACTGTTGGGGGGTTATGGAGGGTCAGGGATTCCGGTGATCGCAAGTTAAGGTACTTCCAGATGTGCTAAGTCGATGAAACTTGACTTGAACATTAGTTCAAACAATGTTTACAACGGATACGTCAGCTATGTTTCTTCATCAGCGATATTTCGGCCCTTCTTGGCAAGGGTCCTCGTAAGACTGTCAATCCTCTGGTTCAACTTCGGGGAAGGAAACAAACCTGTCTTTTTTTTTTTTTGACAGGTTTGTTTCCTTCCCCGAAGTTGAACCAGAGGATTGACAGCCTGACAAGGACCCTTGCCAAGAAGGGCCAAAATATCGCTGATGAAGAATCATAGCTGACGTATCCGTTGTAAACATTGTTTGAACTAATGTCTCAAAGTCAGCTTGGGCTCAAAGAATATTTATCTTGAACATTAGACTTGATTTGGCTAAAAATTGTCACTTCTCAGATCCGACCATCCCTTAAAGTACTCATCTTAACCTCAATTTACAAAAAATACTTTTAAGCAAAATATATATTTTCATGATCCCCATCACCCCATGATCACTTTTGACTCAAATGTTTAGCTTAAGAATTAATTTTTAGCTCCCTTAAAGGGCGCATCTTAAGTTTTGCTTTAAAATGAATTTCTAGCACCATTACAGTGCGCATCTTAACCGAAAACTCAAAAAATACTTTTGACCAAACGATATATATTTATGATCCTAAAGGCCCCGTGATCATTTTTACCTCGGTGGTTTTGATTAAAGATGAATTTCTAGCTCCCTTCCAGTGTGTATCATCACAGGCAAGTGCAAAAATAAAATACTGTTTACCAAGGGATAAATTCTCGTGATTTCCAAGGGCACATGATCACATCT